>VXAK01020804.1:0-34379 GCA_013399435.1 Arenaria interpres
TTTCTATTTTATTTGTTTTCAAATTATTGCAGTGTATAGATTCACATCATTAAATATGTGGTAGTATAGATTATCATTCTCAAATTCCTTGTTCAGTGTCCGTGTGTAATTTGTTATTGTCCAGATTCTCTGACAGGAGCTCCTTGAAGTTCACATTCATTATAGGACTGTTGCAGTTATTCTTAAACCAAATATCATAGATGTTTTTATTTCTATTTATTTAACCTTTTTTTCTCTGAAAGTCTGTTAACAACGTACAAATTGCTTTACATCTTAGGAAAAAGACACGAGAGTATGTGAGCATCCTCTGTCAGATATAGTGATAGCTGGCGAAGCAGCTCACCCATTACCCCACACTTTCCATCGCCTTCTCCAGACAATCTCTGATCTTATGATGTCTCTTCCCAGTGGAAGTGCATTACAGCAAATGGCCTTAAGGTAAACCCAAATTGAGAAAACTCTGAAAAGGCTGGAAACATTGTAACATCATAGATGAAAGGATTTTGGCAATGTAGATAGGAAGTTTGGAACAACTTTATGTGCCTGTGTGAAAAGGAATGTGTCTGCCCTTATGCATAGGGAAGATATATGTTAAACATGTATGTATGTGTTTATACATATAAATACTAGTATAAAAAGATCTTTGTAGAGACAAATGTATTTGCTCTTAAATTCTATACTGGATCCACTGTGGAAAAAAAAAAAACATATTATTGAATGATACAGTACTATCTGTGTGTATGTGCACGGTGGCGTAATACCTTTTGCTCAGAAATCTGTCACCTGAATAGTATCCTTAAACTGTTTGAAATTTTTCCTGTGTATCTGTCTCAGAGATACAAATCGCGTAATAATGATTCTATTCACTGCTAAAGTTCTAAGAAAAGTTTACACCTGCCTTCCTCAAAATGATACACAGACACACTTAAGGTCCTCTAAAAATTTGAAGTTAAAGGTTTATGGAAAATATTTTGAGAAGCAAAAATATAGTTAATCGTTTCACTGGTAGGTTATGTCTTTTAAAAAATATTCAGAATTTCAAAGTCCATTAAATGTGTTTTCAGGTGCTGGAGTCTCAAATTCAAACAATCTGATCACCAGTTCCTGCACCAGAGCAATGTTTTTCATCATATCAACAATATTTTGTCTAAATCTGATGATGGGGATAGTGAAGAGAGTTTCAGTATCAGTATTCAGTCTGGTTTTGAAGTCATGAATCAGGCAAGTATTACACTTCTCTTTCAGAAGCAGAGATTGTGAACAGCCGGCGCTTCCTGTGATCACTCTGTTGGAATTAAAACATTCTTTATTGCAATGTCATATTTCCTTGATGTATCTCAGTTTGCGATCTTGCTGATGATATTCAGGTTCTCATATTTAGCTTTAGAGGTTCAAATATTGACCCTTGGACTTTCTGTCACTCAAACCTAAATTTTGTTTGCAAGTACAGTGTTTGGGAGGGCTCTCTTAAAAGTTCATTTAATTAATTCATTTAGTTCTTTGAGTTAGTTCAGTTTTTAAATGCTGTGTACTTCCAGTTCTTACTTGCTTATTTCTTTTTTCTTCTGTTATTCTGAGGAGCACAAATTAATACTCCTGGTGAATATCTTGAAAGTGTTTTCTTCCATTTATTAATGCATTTAGGCATTTACTAATAAATGCAGCTGCTAGCTGGTAATACTCCCTTCAGTTTAAAGGGCAGAATAATTTGAACTAATAAATTACAGATTTCTTATTTAATTCAGAGAGCATATTCCTCAGAACAGAAATGTCTATATGGTTTTACAAATTGTAAATAATGCCTGTATTTGGGCTTATTTTCAGATATTTTAAATATTTTTGATTTGTTTTCACAGGAACTGTGTATAGTGGTTTGTCTGAAAGACCTAACCAGCATTGTTGACATTAAAACCTCAAGCCGACCTGCCATGATCGGTAGTTTAACAGATGGGTCTACAGAAACATTCTGGGAGTCAGGAGATGAGGATAAAAACAAAACTAAAAACATCACAATCAACTGTGTGAAAGGAATCAACGCACGTTATGTGTGTGTCCATGTAGACAATTCCAGAGATCTTGGGGTAAGTGGAAAATGAAATGAGCTGTCTCTGATTGAACATGCATAGTCAAAATTGTATATATTTATCAGTCAAGAACCAGCATTTCTGTTGTCCAGTTCCAGTTTGTAATACTAAATCAGAAGCTCACATTTCAGAGGTAAAGTTTCAAATTCCTGTGTTTTGAAAGTAGTACCTGATATGATCAGACCAATCCAACTAAATTTGCAGTTTGCATGAACCTAAGACTGGGAAACTTGATTCTCAGCGGCGTGTTCAATTTCAGATGCGTTTTCAAGCATTTAATTATTTCATAAGTTACATTTCCTGCACACAATTTCTGTAGAAACATTCAAATAAGGAGTTTTCATAAAATCCAAACTGTTTTCTAGACTTACTGCATTCATTTTTATTGGTCTGTACAGTAATGTTACAATATATCTTTATTTAATCTACAGCTTGATATACAAATATAGTTTTATTACATCTACAGTTACCAGAAGCAAATTACTTTTTTTTTTTGAGAGTTGTGCTTTGGAGTTGTCATTGGTTTTGATCATTTTTTAATTTTTTTCTTTCATAGCGAAACAACTTGTCTCTCTTTCATGTATGTATTCTCTTAATGCATAAGAAATAATCAGAATGGTCCTCAGTTGAAGTGTTTTGTTCTTATTTTGCTTGTCTGTTGCAGAACAAAGTGACTTCAATGACCTTCCTAACTGGCAAGGCAGTGGAAGATCTCTGCAGAATAAAGCAGGTAAACATTTTAAAAGTTGACATGGAAAAATTGCCATGACTGCATATAGCAGAGATTCTTCCTAAGCAAATAATTTCAATTTCTTATGGTAGATAAATTATTTCACAAATATCGGGCATCATAATATTCTTGGAAAATACTGCATTATCGATGACAGAATTCAGTCATATATACTGACTATTGATCAAGTTTTTACTCTTTTAATGAAACAGAACAGGGTAATATAAAATGTTCCTTAGATTTATTTTTTTTTAATTACTACAACTGAAATAAGCAATTATATAGAAGGTTTCCAAAAAAAGACTGTTCAGGTCCAACAAGCTGTTTGATTTCTTTTAGTGTACTTTTATCTAGACGTACCTGAAATAATTGCCTTAAGTAGTACTATATGTTGTTAGATATTCTGATGCCTGCCTGGCTTCGTAGTGTTGCGTTGTCATTGCCTTTTATCTGCTTCATAGAATCGTTTTTCATTAGAGAAATGCAGCTTAAGAGTTAGCAGAAGTAGAATGCCATGAGAAAGGAGAAAACAAATCCTTTACCCTCAACACAAGGGTTTCTAGTTAGATGGTCTAATATATTTTTATAGCACACATTTTAGTTCTCAACTTCAGGTAGCTGGAGACTTCTGTCTGGAGTCAGGTTCAGAATGGTATTTAGTCTTTGTGCTTCTGTTGCCAAGCCAAACGATAGATCTATGTTTTTTACACAGAGAACAACATTTTGAATTTTGACACTCTCGTGACCCATCAAAGATACTTGAGGTTTCAAGCAGGCAGTTACCATTTTGGGCACAAAAACTTACTATTTGGATTATTGAAAGTGGCAAAAAATCTTCAAGCAGCAGCATTGTCTTATTTCAAAGATGGTTTGCTTTTCTCTACCTCTTATCCTCAGAGAGCATTTGAGGCAAAGATACAGCTCCAAAAGATGTTACGAATCTTGAAGAAACAAAACTTTGGTCCAGTGGGCTCGTAGTAAACAGTGAAGAGTGAGTGTGTCTCTATACATAGAGAGTTATGAAGTTTGTGTGGGTGTATTTCTCTGTGAGTCTAGATCTAGATACAAAATATAGATGGACACACGCCCTCCTCTTGGAGAATTCTCTTTTTTTGGTGAGAAGACTGACTTGGTATGCCTGGCTGGCCAGCTAAATAAGGGACAACCGCGACAGAGCTCAGGCACTGGTAGTCTGCTTTAGCACAGCTCAGTGCAGACGCTGAGAATATGCGTAGGGATGGGAAAGAAGAAATATTAATTAGCTGGATTGTAAATGAGCCTTATGAATATGAGAGAGGGCTCACTCAGCTCAGGGCCACTCTGAGCAGTGATGTGAGCACTGTACCCAGACGGTTTTTGGCTTCCAGAACTGACCTCACAGTTTAAATCATACAACATTATTTACATTCCTTTTTTTAAACCTTATTTATTTTAAAATAAACTTAATTTGATACAGTTCATCTCTATTTTTATGATTATCTCTTGATAAAGATATCAGACACTGAATTCCACAGAGTTACAATTTCTTTGGCAGGGTTTATGTGAATAGGGATTAAATAACTACTGATAATTTTGTGTTATCATTTCAGTTAAATTATGACAGCTTTTTTTTTTTAACTGAAAGTAGTGAGCAAATATTAGTTCAAAGTGTATTTTTGAATATGTTAACTGTTGCTTAGAGGATTAAAGAGCTATTTCTAATAGGCTTTAGGGAGAAAACCTAAACAGCTGTATGTCCTTTCTTTTAAGTTTGAGAATTTTTTTAATCTGAATTCACGAAGTTGAATATTTTTATAATTAAACGTGATAGTCTTACTGCTCAGGATTGAAAATTTCATAGGAAACACTGCATTGGTTCCAGTGATACATGATGGGTTTGTTTTAGAGGTACATGACTCTTTGTTTGATGTAATGTCAGTTCCCATCTTTATATTCCTGTTTAATAGGTAGACTTGGATTCAAGACATATTGGCTGGGTAACAAGTGAACTTCCTGGGGGTGATAATCACATCATCAAAATTGAATTGAAGGGTCCAGAGAACACACTGAGAGTTCGACAAGTGAAAATTCTTGGTTGGAAAGACGGTGAAAGCATTAAAATAGCAGGCCAGATTTCTGCAAGTGTAGCTCAACAAAGAAACTGTGAATCTGAGACGCTGCGCGTGTTCCGGCTTATCACATCCCAGGTGGGATTTTAATGATGTGTTCTACGGTGAAAGTTACTTCAAATCCTAGACTTGCAGTGCTTTATGTTTCAATGCAAAATGTTGCATCTGCACAAGTTTGTCTTTGAGATCAGCTAATTGTCACTGTCTGTCTTCCAGGTATTTGGAAAACTCATCTCCGGAGATGCTGAGCCAACCCCAGAACAAGAAGAAAAAGCACTGTTGTCTTCCCCAGAAGGAGAAGAAAAAGTACACAATGTATTTATTTGTATTCTATCACTAATACTTTGCTGAAAAAATGATCCAGGATGATTTTCAGTATTTGTCCTGTGTCTTATGCTACATAATTTTCAGATCAAAACAGAAGTAAAATTCACAATTGCTTATTTTTTATAAATTATCATTGATTTTTTTAATCAGTCAATTATAATTGGAGCATATGTGTTTAATGGAATCATCATAGCAATGGTGGTGCAAATGATGCCTACGATTACAGACGTGTTTAACATCTACATTAATGGTCAACCTGAAAGTCCTTCTTGCCTATTGCCATGTGCCTTAAGAGGGACCCTGGTGATGTTTAGAGAAAAAAATATTAAGAAACCGCACTAGTGTCCTTTCACCAAATATACCCTCCTGTCTTCCAGCAAGGATTAGTTTAAGGAGTGTTCCTGAAAAGGTCACTGTAGCTGGACTGTCACGTTTAATAACCAAAATTGAACTGTCCCCAGTGAAAGTAATTTAGTTTTTCAGATGATGTATGGTTTTGCTCTACCCAGTACCTTGTGGCAGTAAGTTCCATGACTGAAATATTGTAAAAGTTTATTTTTCTTATGCCTGCTGTGTGGTAACTTAATTGTGTGTTCCCTGATTCTTTTATTGTGAAATAGAAACTGAAAAGTATATTCTGTGCACTGCTCCACAAAAACTTAATCAGTGAAGAGGCTGAATCTCTGATAATTATACTTCACTTTTTTTCCTTATTAATTATTTCATTTCATGCTAAATTTCCTCTTAGAAGGACAGTAAATAATCTAAGAGGTATTTATTAACCATAATTAAATTGATCTTGCTTATATCTTGCTTATTTCTCTATAACAAAAAGCTACAAACTTTTAGAACAAAGTGATATTTGATGTTAATTGCTGTAGTAACTAGGAAATGTTCTTGAAACTCTTGATCTAATGCTAAATATGCTTTTTATGAAGGCAACATCAGATGCCGACCTGAAGGAGCACATGGTAGGGATCATATTCAGCCGGAGCAAACTGACAAATTTGCAGAAGCAGGTTTGTTCATTCTGAAATGCTTTCAGGATTAAATGTTTGTGTGTTGTAATAAGTATATTCATTTTCAATGAATATAGTACCTTTCACTTGACAGTGTCACTTCTTCCATTGTTTTTTATGATCAAATTTTGGGTTACATTTTAAATGGGGTGTGTGTGTGGTTTATATGAAAAATCTGCTGAAATTTACCGTGAAAAAAGGCTATTTTAACATGATAAAACCTCTATCCTATATCTATCAATTTAAAAAGAAAAGTTTTAGAATTGAGTTGTAAATGGTACCTATTAGTGTTTGCTGGTAATAGTAGCATAACAGTAGATCCTCTCAAATTTCTAGGAGAGGTTTAGTGACAGAGGTTAGATTGGTAGTTTTGCATGTGTTTTCTCCCCATTTCGTCATCGAAAAGTACTTAGGTTTGATTAAATTTAATCCTAAAAACATAATCAGTGAATAGATTCTTAAATTATTCTTTCCTGCCGTCAGTGAAAGTTTGGGTTTGTGGTTTTCTTGTTTATCTTTGTTTTTCTTAACGTAAAGCAGTACTTAGAGTATGTTTTTTCTTTTGAAGACTTAATTTATTAAAAATAAAGATGCAACTAAAGCATCATTATCTTTCTTACACCTATCATGAGGCAAACATTGCCGTAAATATTTTCACAGTAATACAAGAGGTATTATAGATTCATTTTGAAATTTGTTAGATTAGTAAGTCACGCTGAATCTACTTTTTTGTAACCCATCTTAGCAAACTTTAAAATCTCTTAAATATGCTTTTTAACATGTTATTGGTAAAATTAAAAAATTTTAGAAACCTTATTTTCGGTTTCCTGAATAGTGAACTAAACAAGAGACTTAAGTCTTTTGAGTAAGTCCTTTTCTTTTTAGTCTCCTTTTCTTTTGTGGGTGTTGAGTAAATGTATTTCTTTGGTGTATTGTGTGTGTTTTTTAACCTGAATTCTATGTAAAAGGCAAATTAAAAGGCAGGTACTAAAGTAAGAAGAGATTCATTTCAATGAAACTTTCCAGAATGAAAAGGAGCAAATTCAGTATCAAGTCTAGATCTTAATTCTAAAGATTTTGTCTAATCTTTAAGGAGGAAATTCAGTATTAAATCTAAATCTGAAGTCTAAAGAATTTTATCTGATCTTTAAACTTAAAATCTAAATTTTATTCCTCATTTGAATTTATGTTGAAGAGTAATTTAATCTCAGGCCAAATTTCAACTGTGCCAACTTGAGTCACGGTTGGGACGGTACGTAAAACGCCACCTCTTCCACTTAGAAGTTTTGGAGAGTTACTGAAGCGAGTCCGGGTCTGTGTTCGGGCAGGTGTGTGCTCACATAGTCCAGGCCATACGGATGGAAGCCACCCGTGTGCGGGAGGAGTGGGAACACGCCATCTCCAGCAAAGAGAACGCCAACTCCCAGCCCAGCGACGAGGACGCGGCGTCCGACGCCTACTGCTTCGAGCTGCTCTCTATGGTGCTGGCGCTGAGCGGCTCCAACGTGGGCCGGCAGTACCTGGCGCAGCAGCTGACCCTGCTGCAGGATCTCTTCTCCCTGCTGCACACCGCTTCTCCCAGGGTGCAGAGGCAGGTGGGTGCCGGCTGGGCCTTCTCTCTTAAAAAAAAAAGGTCTACAGAACCCTCCCAATCCTGCACGTGACAGTAGAATATGTATTTGAACTTAATTTTTTTTGCGAAGAATAATTTGGTGTTTTCACTTCAAAAAAACGTTTTCCCGATCGTACTCGGGTCATCTGACAAAGGTGATTAGGGGACTAGAACATCTCTCTCATGAGGGAATCCACGACAGGGATTTGGGTCTTTTTAGTCTGGAGAAGAAAAGACTGAGGGGGGGGATCTGATCAACACCTATTAATACTTAAAGGCCGGGTGTCAAGAGGACAGGGCCGGTCTTTTCTCAGTGGTGCCCAGTGACAGGGCAGAAGGTAACGGGCACAAACTTGAATATAGAAAGTTCCACCTAAACATGAGGAGGAACTTCTTCACTTTGAGGGTGGCAGAGCACTGGAACAGGCTGCCCAGAGAGGTGGTGGACTCTCTGTCTCTGGAGACATTCAAAACCCGCCTGGCCACGTTCCTGTGCTACCTGCTTTAGGTGGACCTGCTTTTGGGGGGGTTGGACTAGATGATCTCCAGAGGTCTCTTCCAACCCCATATAATTCTGCAATTCTCTAATTAGCAGTATCTGTAATTGATCTGTCATGAGTCCTTAGAATATGTGTCTTACACTCAGCCAGTGAGTACTGTGGAACCAGACAATTCCTTACTGCTCTTGTTATTGTCAGGTAGGGCTTTAATATCTGTTTGTTTCTGAACTTGAACGTTGTCTGTCTTGAGTATTACAAGTATTTATGTGTACACAGTATAACATAAATATATAGACATATAAAATATTTGCTTTAGTACAGTTAATGCACTAGCTTGTTGTTGCCAGCTGGTATGCCTTCTCTGGGTGAATTTTTAGTTCCTGTATCAAAAGTTTTTATGTCCTGCACTCTATACTTTTATTTTTCCAATTTTCTGAACTGTTACAGTGTCCCATCTCAACTTGCCTGGAGGCAGATACTGTCTGTTTAGTAATTCTGATATATTACAGATATGCAAAGTGCTGGGGTTTTTTCTTAAAAAGTAAACAGTTTTTCAGACAACATTGAAGGCTGAAGAAATTACATATCAAACATAAGCTCCTTAAGCTTTTACACATCCTGAATTGGACGAAACTGCACAATACAGCCAATTTCAGCGCCAGTTCCACTAGCTGGTAAGGTAGAAGCATATCATTTCAAGTCAGCTCCTGCTAGGTCCAGAGCAATTGGCACAGATTTCCTTTTCACACACCGCCACATTTGTGAAGAAAAAAGACTTTATTTGATTTTGCTTGAAAACTCCAGCTGTCTTGGTAAGAATTGTGGTGTTCCCATTTATTTTTTTCCAGGTAACATCATTACTAAGACGTGTTTTGCCTGAGGTAACCCCCAATCGCCTGGCTAGTATTATAGGAGTGAAGTCTCTTCCACCAGCAGATATAAGTGATATCATTCACTCAACAGAAAAAGGAGATTGGAATAAACTTGGTATCTTAGACATGTTTTTGGGATGCATTGCCAAAGCTCTCACTGTACAGCTAAAAGCCAAAGGAACTACTATAACAGGGACAGCTGGCACTACTGCAGGCAAAGGAGTTACTACAGTCACGCTTCCAATGATCTTCAATTCCAGGTTTGTATAAAAATGTGTATATATTTTCAAGCTAAAGGCAGAAGATAATTGCATTCTTTGAAGTCAGTTATGTTGTCTTTTATAATCTTCGTTTTATAAATGGGAAAAATTGTACAACACTTTGACAGTGTGAGTCGTAAGTTATTACTGAGCTTAATCTAACAAAAAAAACCAAAGCAAAACACCCAAATAAAGCCCAGCAACTTACTACATGCTGAATATGTGCACACTTTCTTTGTGGTGGATTTTGACAAACAGTAACTAATTACTTGAATTGATTTCATGTATTACCGTATGTCCTTTGCAGCTACATTCGGCGAGGTGAAAGCCATTGGTGGATGAAGGGTTCAACACCTACACAGATTTCAGAGATCATTATTAAACTCATTAAAGACATGGCAGCAGTAAGTTTCTATCTTCCAAGTGTGTGTGAAATATTCAGATACAAAGAGTACATTTTTTCATCATTTTCTGTTAGAGTTAGTATTGGATGGGGCTGTTAAATGTGAGCTGGTCTCAAGAAGAAAAAGTTGTAGTCTTCCTGGTAGAGTCTAGGCCTAGGAGCAGTAGGAGCTGAGTTCTGATTCTGCTAAACAGAAATCCAGTTTTGAAATAAGGTTTTAAATAAGTCACTTGTACCAGATATTTAAGGAGTAAACAATAACTGTCTGTCATTTTCTACATGATTAACTTAGAAGGCTAATTTAACTCCTGAGAACTCAGAACTCCACTTGAAAAGTAAAAAGTGTCTGTGGAGTAAGATATTAAAGTTGTCTTCACATAACTGTGGGTAGGTTTTTATATGTGGAGTTTCTGGTTAAAACTGCAAGTTAAGATTGACTTATCTCAGTCTTACTGAAACCTACGTTTGTAGTGGTTTATGACTTCAGCCATCTGGGCTGAAATTTTCCATAGTTGTCTCTGCTTCAGGCAAGTTTTTTTGGCAGAAGAATTTGATGAAAAGTGGTTCAGCTATTTCCCAGAAGCAGTACTGGGGGGAGGGGGGAAAGGTTTTGTGTATGTTTGCAGGAAAGGAGTTTAGTTGTGGGGGTTGTTTTTGTTTTCCTTAATTCTTTACCTGTTTCGGTGAGACGCTCTAAATGACCCAGATTTTGCTCTGTGGTTACCCTTTGAAAGCTGCGTTTCAGTATGCTCAGCTCTGGAGTGCTATACTCCAAACCATTCACTGTGCTGAGATTAAGGAGATCGCTTCCCAAAGTTGCTGCAGTTGGATGGGAATTCTCTGCAAATTGCTACTGTTGATTCTGACTGCAAGTTTTCAGAATCTCACAATTTATCTTTCGTTAAGATTTACAATCATAGCGTGTCTCATCCCTCAGCAGTGCCGGTCCATGCGTAAAATGATCCCTGAGTCTTTGCTTCAGGGACTAAAGGGGGAAGGTCCGTTGTAGGTACCACTGTGATTCCATATGATGGATTTTTGTTTCTGCTTACTTCATCAACACTTTTGCAAATGGTATGTAAAAACTAGGATGAAAAAAAATATATTTTAAAAAAAAAAAAAGTTGCAAAGAGAAGTACTCAAAAGACAGTAAATGCTAGGATTAACGTGATGCCCCTGTATGTATATGCCCATATGTTTTTCTTAGGCACCCCACTTCTTTCAGGGTATAATATGCAACATATATTGGGAATGAATTGGGGGGTTGGGAGGTGGTAATTTGTTCGAGTTTGTTTTTTTTTTTTAAGGGTTGTTGCCAGTAACATTTGTAGCATCGTTGGTAGGTGTGCTACGGGGAAGTGGGAAAACGTCAGGGAAATAAGTGGATTCTCTTCTGCAGCATTTTTAAACAGGCCTGGGCAAGTCTTTTGAAGCAAAGTGTGTGGTCCTTGTTTTGTGGGATTGTCTCTCCCACGACGATGGGACAGCCTGTCCCTTAACGAACAGCTGATGAAAACTAAGCTGATCCCAGAGTGAAAGACAGACATTAGTAGAAATAGGAAGTGTCTGGCTGACTAGAAGCAGACGCTTGTATTTTGATCTAAGCAGCTCCTCTAGCCATTCAAGACCTTCACCCATGAAACCGTTGCATTTGCTAATATCTGGCTCTCCAAAACCATTGCAGGAGTTAGTAGGAGAATTCTTAAAGCTCTGGAGTCAGATACGGCAACTTGCATGCATACCCAGAATATTCTAGGCTCCGTCTCCCACATATCCGATGGCTTTCCAGTAGTGCTGGCTGTTGGATATACTGGTGTGGGCCCTGAATTCTCTTGTTTAAACCATTCTACTTGGAATGAATATATAATTGTTGATTACAAAAAAGGAAGCGATCAAGTCTGTCAGACAAAATGTAGTCCTCACAGGTATGGATATAAATCCCTCTTTCAGTAGATTCTGAATTGCTTGCATAACGTGTAGCAGCTCCTAAAGGAATGATTGGGTCTGAGTTTACTCTATTCAGCGGTCAAACAATAAGGACCCTCCTCTCCTCTTGTATGAAGAAGAGATCTGAACTTTATTCCCACTCACTCTAGATGAAGGCTGAGGCCATTCAAGGCTGGGAGTTCTAACATGCCTAGATTCTGGTTTGTAAAGGACTTTTAGGCATGCTCAAAACACGTTCAGAGTTTCAGTCCTGTTACCCAAAAGAGGGTGGAGGAATAGTCCCAGTTTAAAAACTTTTCTTTGAGACGTTTTAGAGCTGCTCATTAGCAGTAGGGTGACAACAGTCATATTAGCCACTTCGTAAGGTTTACAAATGGGATTCCTTTCACTTTTTCAACATTTGCAAAATGTACATACCTACAACTGAGTAAGTCACTGTACTTTTCTTTTTTAGAGTCCAGCAAGTCTTAATTATTTCTTTAGCATGAGGCTTAGAAAATTAGAGATTACATTAAGAATTTAAGGATTCAGCAGTCTCTGAATTGGGAATTTTAGGGTATGAGTCAGTGCTGTAGGCTCAGAATCAATCTCTAAGGTTCGTTTGGGAACTTATGCTATAGTTCTGATGTCTCCTGTGTACTCCTCTTTATTTCTTTCAAATACAGGGACTGTGGAGAGTATTCAGGAAGGCTGAGCTAAGCGAGCAAAGCCGAGCTCTTTAGGAACCCGCCATAATCTGCGTGTTGTTCACAGTCACTGATTTGTGCTCCAGCTCTGCATCTTTCTTTCTCCAGGATAAGGATGCTTAAGGAATATGCCCTTTCATTCTTCAAATCATGTGTCCTCCACATAGTCCAAGTTCGCTATTCCAATAGTGGCTCAGGGCCTACCTCAGTCTTAATACCTGAGTATTAAAGAGCTAATTTTTACCAGATCTATCTGGTAAAAAGCTATCTATCTTTTACCAGATCTATCTGATTTGAAAACACCTGATTTGTCTAAGTCATCCTTGACTTCCACTTTTTCTATTCCAACTTGAGATCCCAACCCGATGTTGGGATTACAGCTCTGATTACAGTTGTGATTGTTCTTAATATTAACAAAAGCTGCAATAAATTGAGTTTCCTCTTTAACAGGGTCATCTGTCGGAGGCTTGGTCCCGCGTGACAAAGAACGCTATTGCTGAAACCATCATAGCTCTGACCAAAATGGAAGAAGAATACAGGTCGCCGGTGAGGTGCATTGCAACAACCAGAGTAAGCACTCTACAAAACTTAACATTCGCTCATTGCGAACGTGCAGTAGGAGCCCGTCCAAGAGCCTTTCTACATTTTAGAAAAAAACTTCCTTTTACAGATTGTTTTCAGGAAACAATGCATGCAGTTCATATTCTCCAAATCTAGCTGTGTGCATCATGGACAAGTATCCTAAGGCAATCACTGTGCTAATAAAAGTCTTGCTTTCTATGTGTCACAGCACATATAGAAAAACGCCAGTAAAACCTGAATTTTTATTAAATACACATCTTGAGTACCTCCCAAGTAATGAAGAATAAGTGTTACACTTAGACATTTGGGGCTTTGTCCTTTATTTCTGCTTTAAGTTTGTGATACTTGCATTTTACTGAATTTATGAGATCATCTGCGTGGAAAAATTGCACAATATGTATCGGCTGTCTTTTTCCAGCTCTCTACACCATTATTTTAAGTGGTTTGACTTCTAGGTCATCAGCTGCCACATCTCAAGGCTATTATGAAAACACTCAGTAACAAACGTTTTCTAGGACAATTAAGCTAAGCTTCACCTGTGTTTTAGTCTCAAAATTAAAAATCATTTGCTGAGCCCTTTATTATTTACCTGGGGTGTCTTTTTTTCGTTGTCTTTCCATGACTTTTGTAGAAACTTGGACTAACTTAACCTTAATAGATTGCTTGAAATCCCACAAACGCATACTTCTGTAAATTAAGACATTCCTACCACATGAGGGGGTACAGATTTTGGCATCTCGAGCATAATGATTGCATGTAAAAGAAGAGGTTTGCAACGGTTACATGAGCATACTTATGTTGGTTTTTATCTTAAAAGGCAGTGCCAGTTGTCCTTTCAACACTCAGTTGGAAGGGATCTCTGCTTTTTGGAAGCTACTGCCTCAGAATACCACCAGCTCCTGCTGTCACTGTGTTGGTTTAATCATAGAATGGTTAGAGTTGGAAGGGACTTTAAAGATCATGGAGTTCCAACCCCTCTGCCCTGGGCAGGGACACCTCCCACTAGAGCAGGTTGCTCAAAGCCCCATCCAGCCTGGCCTCGAACACTTCCAGGGATGGGGAATCCACAGCTTCTCTGGGCAACCTGTTCCAGTGCCTCGCCACCCTCACAGGAAAGAATTTCTTTCTAGAATCTAGTCTAAATCTTCCTTCTTTGAGTTTAAAACTGTTACCCCTGGTCCTATCAATGAGGTCTTAGAGGAGCCCTGAGCGTCGGCCTGGCTCTCTTTGTGCGTGTGCTTAGTTCTGTCACAGAGGTGTGCATATTTGGGGGACATCCAGAAGAGTTTTTAAATTAAAACCCTTTTGTCCAAATCAAACCTTTGCTCAAAAACTATCGCAAAATGCAGCTGTCAAGTGAGTTTCGGTTTGGGTTGCAGGCCTGCCCACAGCTTATCCTCACGTAGCTCATCTCTTCAGGATTTCACTGTAGTCAGTGGAGAGGAAGGAGAGAAAAGCTTCCTCTGAAGAACAGTCAGCTCAGGACCCTTTTCTTGGTAATCTCAAATGCCCTGGGCAGTGGGGAGAGAACGCAGGGAAACCAATCTTGTTGAGAGAAGGTTTTGTAGTTCGTGGGGTTTTTTTATTAGTCTACGTCCTTGAATTTCTTCTTCTCTCCCAAAGCCCGCAATGTTTGGGAGTGGTATGCAAGTATTTGCCATATTTCTCTATAATATACTCTGGTTGATCTTTTTTCACTGTTTCTGAAGAGCAAGGGGGGATCTGATCAACTCTTACAAATACTCAAAGGGTGGTTGTCAAGAGAAAGGGGCCAGTCTTTTCTCAGTGGTGCCCAGTGACAGGACAAGAGGAAATGGGCACAAACTTGAACATCGGAAGTTCCACCTAAACATGAGGACGAACTTTTTCACTTTGAGGGTGGCAGAGCACTGGAACAGGCTGCCCAGAGAGGTGGTGGAGTCTCCATCTCTGGAGACATTCAAAACCTGCCTGGACACCTTCCTGTGCAACCTCCTCTAGGTGGACCTGCTTTGGCAGGGGGGGTTGGACTAGATGATCTCCAGAGGTCCCTTCCAACCTCATATCATTATGTCCTGTGTGCTGACTATTGTGTTTATGAACATAAAGTGTCATAAGAAGTGTCACCTGAAAGAAACAAGGCAGCTCCCAAAAGTTCAGTAAGTTTTATTGTGTGCCTGACTTCTTTTGGAGAAGAAAAAACTTGGGTTTTATGGGCAGACTTCAGCTAATGATAACACAGTTTTCAGGTAAAAGTGACATTCTTACCTGCCAAAGTTTATATTTTTAGTTTTTGGGATTTTTTTTTATTTTGTATTTCTAAACCGTTTAATCTTACCGTTCCTTTCAATAGCTATGGCTGGCCTTAGCATCCCTCTGCGTACTTGATCAGGATCATGTGGATAGACTCTCCTCAGGAAGATGGATGGGAAAGGATGGACAACAGAAACAGATGGTGAGACTGAAAATCATATCTTTTTGTGCTTATTTTTATTCAGTAGTCAAAGAATTTAGATCTGACTCAGTTATACAACGCCCTCTGTCAGAGCTTTTCTTCTTTCTAATCCGGATCTCTGTCACATCATAAAGTCAGCTCTTTTGTGTTCCTCAGTAACTTCTCTGGAATTTAGCTTCCTCTCCCCCATCCCAGCGGAGAGTGATTACCCCAAAGAAAAAGAAACTTTTTCTAACTGAATTTCATAAGCTGCCATTTACCCAGAGGTTTTACGAATTCAATATGGAATATGATGGATTAATTGAGTTTCTGTCTATATTTTTCCGTATCACAAAAAGCTTACGATTTTTTTTTAATACAAATCTGGAAAGAGCAAAATAATGAAGCTGGTCTATTTTTAACGTGGTTAGGTGGGTCCCTGGGGGAGGCAGGGGAAGATCGTGCCTTCCCGCTAAAAACTGGGGATGCTTTGAGCAAAAGAAGCCTCCACAGCAGTTTTTAGTGTAGGTAGAAAGAGAATACAGGAGAGAGAGCTGCAGCAGCAAGGACTAAAACTCTGCTGAGAAGAAAGCAGACCCAAAGGTTTCTGAGGTGGTTAAGAAAGCCAGGGGACTCCTGTAGAGCTTTGGAAATGACAAAGGAGCAGCCGAGACGTAGTCCAGCAGGGACATGAGCTGCTGAACCCAGCCTGAAATTCCCCAGTCCTATTGTATGCCAGGGTATTCAAATGTTGAGGTGAACTTTGTTCCCCCTCCCGGGACTGCTGTTGATTCAAAGTTGTGTGGGCAATCTCATGGAGACCACGCGTTTTGGGAGTACGATGGAACCTGGTTCTCGGACATACGTATAAGCGTAATCAAAGTCAGTCATGGAACTCTATTTGTACGGACATTGAACTGTAAACCAGACTTGTCTGTATTGAATTTTTTTTTAAAAAATGTGTATCAACAGAATAAGCGAATTTTATGGTGGATTTTGAAGTTCATTGCTTGGAGTGTATGCCCTCCAAGTTATAGGTGACCTACAGCTTTGATTAGATGTTTGAACAGAGTACACGTACCCTATCAAAGTAATTAAGGGTAATTGTCTCTCATGTTGACTGACCTGAGTACTCATACCTCTGAACTTCAATGTTAACGTGCCCATCACCCATTGTTACCTCATAAAATAATGTCTCGACTGTATGGTTGAAAAATGTAATTTTGCTACATCACGCAAAATGCAAGATTAAGAATACTAGAAGAACTGAGGTGGTAAATTGAGGCTTTTTGTGTCCAGGAGTAATCGTTTAGATAATGATCATTCTAAAGATACAAATAATAGTCTAAACAAGCTCTTTATCCCTCCCTATTAATTTGAGGAGGGGGTGGCTGAGGGAGAATAAAAACAGATGCTGAAAAGAAATGAGGGATTTAATAGAGAGAGAATTATTTCCTACATTTCCTTACGTTTTTTTCAGCCCATGTGCGATAACCACGACGACGGGGAAACTGCCGCCATCATTTTATGTAACGTCTGTGGGAATCTGTGCACAGATTGTGACCGCTTCCTTCACCTCCATCGGCGAACAAAAACTCATCAGAGACAGGTAGAGTACACGTGACGTCACGTTGTATGCACTGCATACATTGTGTGATTCTCCCCAATTAACGTATGTCAGCAAAAGGCAGTAGCGAGAACCAAATCTGAAAACGGTATTTTCTTTTATGTTTGAGATGGGATAGAATAAGTTTCCATTTAATTCTTTTAGTTGTTTTTAGTTAAATTCTCCTGTCCGTCATCTTTTGAAGAAGATTGGAAAAATCACGTAGCAGGCCCTAATTCTAATTCTTATGCTGTATCAGCTTGCTGCTCGCTTGTTTTAATGTTGTTTAGTAACATTTTTGGGGAGAATCTAGGAATTCTGTAGACTATCTTAAGTATACATTGGTTCTTTATTTATGTTAAATTATATCTCCTTTACTACGTCTATCATGTGAGTCACTGCTTGTCAACCCCTTCGTTTTTAATGTGTATATATATATTTTAATATCCAGGAAGATTACTTGACAGCAAATATACCTACTGGTTCCCTTACGTCACTCTTCTCCTGTTTTTTACTACTCCTTCAGCTCTCGCTGTCTTTTCACAGAGAAATATGTTGTCATGTCCATAAGCTTGAAAATTTCCTGATTTCTTTTGCTTCTGTTTTTAAGATTAAAATGTCTTTCCTCTTTGACTTGCCTGGATGAGTTTTTATAAATTACTGTGTACTCTGCTAATTTGTGTTCTTTTTTGTTGTAATCCTCTTCATATCTAAACCTGAAACTACATTCTCCTTGGAATATTTCTTTACCTCATTGAAATTAATGTTGAAGTTACCTTTACTTCTAAAACTACTAAACAGTTCTTCTTTCTTGACACTATTTATCTCTTGTGGGTTTTTTGGCTCTTTATTTTCCCCTTTCCTTTTGACTACTTATATTTGTACAAAGGCTAACATCATAAACCTCAGTAATAAAGGCAATTCAGTGGAAACCGTTCCTCTTCTCCCTCTCCTAGAGTGCATCTACATTCAGATTTTCCGTTAGGATGAGGAATCCTTATCTCCTTACCCTGCTTTGGTTTGTGTTGTAGAGCAGCCTTGGAGTGCATGGAACTGGATTCCTTTCAGGTGAAACTAAAAACAGAAATAAAAAGATAGATGGAGGGACACGGTGCTAATGGTCGTTCAGTGCAAGGGATTAGCTGGTCTCGAGCACGTGTGAGGTAAAATTTTAGGTTGTTGGCACCAAGTTTCGCTCCCCAGATCTCCTCCGTGGTGCCTCAGCATTTGCCGCATAGACTCAGCCTGGAAGTTCCACATGGATGTGTTACCTTCTATCTCTTGGTCACAATCTTCACAACCCCCTTTGAATTTTTCCTGTTCTGTTATCCTAAGAAGATGGTTTTATATGTCTTCTCTTCTGTCATGGCACAGCACAGTCTAGTCTCATTTATTTTTCTGATTTCTCCTATATAGCCCGTTCAGATTACTGTTGATAAAAAGTAAGTTCATATCTCATAGAAGTCCTTACATCTCTCCTTTAATCTGTCCAAAATAGCTACTTACCAGATTTTCCTATTTACTTCTAAAAGCATGTTTAAACTTTTTATTCACCACCTTTACATCTCTCATGTTAAGCCCCTCAAATTTTAATTTCTGTCATGTTCCCTGTCTCCTGTTTTCTGTTACCTTCCTGTTCTTTGTCCTTCTTCTGTCATACACACCTCTTTAACGTAGTTTCTCTCCTTCCCAGAAAGGACAGCGTGTAAGTTACCACAACCCGTTTATGCAAATCCTTTGGGAAGCAATTAGGGTTTTGTTTTTTTTTTTCCTGATTCTAAATAAGAATGAAAACAAAGTTTAAATTGAGTGTATACACCCATACCCAGGAAAATTCTAACTTTTGTTGCATTGCAGGTGAAATGAATGAAAGCAGAACTGCCTCCAAAACTTAGGAAAGAAGAAAAAGAAGAGACTGCATAAAGTCCACTAAGGATCTCATGCAGTTTTTTTGACTTTTTGCAAAAATTTTAGATTTTCTTCATTGTAGCCAAAACTATCCACTGTGTATTTATGTGAAAGTCAAAAACACTATTATGACATGCTTTCAGAATCTCTGTTACATAGTACATATTATTAAGACCACCGTTATCAAGGTTGCTTTGATAAACTACTAACAGGGTTATGTTATCGTGTGCTTTAAATATACTGTGGCCTATTGGATGAGTTGAATCGTAGTTATGAACTCCAAAGCTCCATATGTTTTAAATTAGAAAATATGTTGTGCAGCTCTCTTCTTGGGATTGCTGCATTATTGTTTCCCAACCATGTTAGCTCAGGTGTTAATTTTGTATATTTTTACTTTTAAAAACACAAAGCCCTTCTCCATTCTGTGATATGCACAAATTATGGAAGGCATAAAAGAGAAATCTCGGCTGTATCTATAAAACATCTGATGAAAATCCAAAGAGACAGTGACAAAAATAATATAGTGGTACTATTTATTATCTGTTTGGTTACTCTGACAGGTATTCAAAGAAGAAGAAGAAGCTATCAAAGTTGATCTCCACGAGGGTTGTGGTAGGACCAAACTTTTCTGGCTGATGGCATTAGCAGATTCCAAAACTATGAAGGCCATGGTGGAGTTTAGAGAACAGACAGGTAAAATACAACTGTTATTTCTTGCTCTTTGTCGTTATTATTTTTACCTTTTACATGAGCATCTCTCAAAAAAAAAAATAAAAAAGGCAGTTGGTGTTTCATAGAATGGTTCGGGTTGGAAGGGACTTTAAAGACCATCTGGTCCCAGCCCCAGTGCCAAGGCCAGGGACACCTCCCGCTAGACCAAGTTGCTCAAAGCCCCATCCAGCCTGGCCTTGAACACTTCGAGGGATGGGGCATCCACAGCTTCTCTGGGCAACCTGTTCCAGTGTCTCNTGGACCCGTTCCAACAGGTCCATGTCCCTCCTATGCTGAAGGTTTCCACCTGCTTTAGGGCAACGCTTTTAATTGTTTCTTAATAACAAAAAAATAGTTTAATTGCATACAAATTACTGTTTTTCTGGTTGTTTTCTGTGATTGTTGCCTTGATGTCTGTTAGAATATCAATCCTTTATGTTTCATTACAACACTTTTCATTTTTGTTTACTTTTGTGGACCTAGGCAAACCGACCACCAGCAGTTCTGAAGCGTGTCGCTTCTGTGGTTGTAGGAGTGGAACAGAGCTATCAGCAGTGGGAAGCGTTTGTTCTGACACAGATTGCCAGGTGTGTATTAACAAATATCATATGAAATAGTTTGAATATCGAATGTTATATTGTAATTCAAACGCTTCTAAGTTTATAAACGCGTCATTTAATTGCAGGCTACAAACACCAGTAGTTCAATGAAAATACTGGGTAGTTTCACCATTATTTTCAAAAGTATCTCGAGTTTTCACAATAGCATTCCAAGGATAAAGTAAAATATACACTGTCAATATAAAGTCCAGTCTGCTGGAAAGCTTGACTCAAGTAGTTTGCGTAACAGCCTGTTTGTTATGTGAGCAGAGAACATTTAAGACTTGGCCGGCTTTGTCAAGTGTATCCACGTGTCCCGAGTGGTTTTGTGCCCTACAGTACGGATGCACTTGGCAGAGGGCCAAATCCGAACCGATTCATTATCCCGCTTTATTTTTTTTCTGTTTGTGTGGCAAATTTGTCTCCTTTTTTTCCTCTCTCAGCCCATTGAACATATTGCGTTACTGTTATATTAATTCAGTTCAATTCATTCTTCGCTTCTGGGCAACTTTTAGAAGTTTTCTACTTAGTAGGGAGAGAAATTTGAGGTGGTTAAAATACCATTTCCATACAAAAGTACTTTATGCTGGTTAATGATCAGCTCATAATGTGTTCTTAAGATTGGGTTACTTCGTACCTTTCCTGAAAGACCAAAATCTGCAGATATCTTAAAGGCTGCTAATAAAGGGCAAGCAACCTTTATGCAGGAGGCACTTAACATACAAAATATGGATTAAAGACTATTTCTTCAGGCTGGATGGGGCTTTGAGCAACCAGGTCTAGTGGAGGTGTCCCTACCTGTGGCAGGGGGGTTGGAACTCGATGATTTTTTTCCAACTCTAACATTCTGTGATTCTTTTTATATTAAAATTAAATACTGAAATATTAAAAATACGGTTTCAGTGTGCTATTGCTATTCAGGAGAAACTGGTACCTTCGTTTACTTACGTTATACTTCAAGTACACAAACGGTGTGGTTTTTCCCAAGGAGACAACATGGATGATGATTCTTTTGCCTTAGTTTCCTGCACGACCCAGCAGTCCTTTGAAAAGCGCCACCGTATCAAACTGTTCACTGGAGGGGGAAAAAAAAAATAAAACAATGATTTCCTTTTAACAGGAGTATGCTAAAATTGCCTGCAGCAAGACACACCCCTGTGGTCACCCGTGCGGCGGCGTTAAGAACGAAGAGCACTGCTTGCCGTGCTTGCACGGTTGCGATAAGAACGCGACAACTCTTAAGCAAGATGCTGATGACATGTGCATGATCTGCTTTACTGAAGCACTTTCAGCAGCACCAGCTATCCAGGTTCATTTCTTTTTTCTTTTTTTTTTTTTCTTTTAAGAGGTTAATATTATGGTTTTGATGTTAAGTGTGTAAGAAGTTAAAATACTAAGTCCCTCAAATTACACTTTTTAAAATTCCAAAACAGACACCGTAACAATACATTAAGTTACTTAAAAAGCTTTTCTTTTTGCCTGGTATTACTGCTATTTCAAGAAAGCAGATCGTATCACTTTAGCTTCCTGTGTGTACTTTATTCAAAATAGATGATATTTTATAAACGAGAAAAATTGCTGAGGTTAATTAATGGATATACTTCATGTATACTTCTTGTATCCACTGGGGGGTTTGGAATGGAAAGGTTATGATTTTAACGCCCATTTTACATTCTTTCTCTTTGTTAAGACAAAAATGGGGATCTGCTAGGATTTCAAATAAATTAATTTTGGAATTGATACACGTTGCCACTTAAAAGCAAACGAATACTTGTGGGTTTGTCGTTAACGTAACTTTAGTCTTGACTTAGACGTGTTCTTTTCCCTAGCTGGACTGCAGCCACGTTTTCCATTTGCAATGCTGTCAGCGAGTACTAGAGAACAGGTGGCTTGGGCCAAGGATAACTTTCGGGTTTATGTCCTGTCCTATTTGCAAGGTAAATGAGCTGTGTGTTTACTGCCTGCGTCAAACAAGTTACCTAATCCTGTCTTTGGTTTTCTTTTTGTTTTTGTTTTTAAATTAGGTATTGTTTGTTACAGTACAAATTAGTTCTACGTCACTTGTTGCCTTAATTATTCATGTCACTCAAGAAAGGGTATCATTGGTGCATCTTTTTCCCTTCCCCTTCACCTTTTTACCTTCTTCCTTCATGCTGAATCTGGGTAATTTATGGCAATAGCTTGTGACTATTAAATGATAGAGACCTGCATAGAGGACTATCAGTCATCACTCTTAATTGCTGGACTGCAAGTCAAAAAGGACTAAAACTAGAGAAAACAGACAATCAGAATATTCCTGTGCTGTGGTGACTATTTCATGTACCCTTTATCATCTCTCTGTGGTTGTTACAGTCTGTTGTAAGGGCTGATGATTTCGTATAACAAAAGGCTATGTAAAAATCATTCCTGCTTACTGTTTTTGCAGCAAAGTAAGTGTATACTGTACCAGGCATTTTTTTGAAACGTCCATTGCCTGAGCTCTTAGGTTTTTATGACATCATTTGTGTTTGACCGTAATACAAATTATCACGGCTGTTGTAATAAAGGTGCAAGATATTCTAATTAGGTTTTTTTTTTATTTCAGAACAAAATCAATCATACAGTATTAAAGGATTTGCTTGATCCAATCAAAGAACTCTACGAAGATGTAAGGAGAAAAGCGCTAATGAGATTGGAGTATGAGGGGTTGCACAAGAGCGAGGCCATCACGACACCGGGCGTTCGATTTTATAACGACCCGGCTGGCTACGCCATGAACAGATACGCTTATTATGTTTGCTACAAATGTAAAAAGGTACGATGATTAGCACTTTCTCCAATTAAGTGTATGTTATCATTTCAAAAGTGATTTCTTAAAGAATGGAACCTGTATTTAATGTATTGCGTATGGAGTAAGGAAGCAGGAAAAGAAATTGTTGATAAACTGTAATTAAAACAAGTGTTGAGCAAATTAGCTGTACGTAGTGTCTAATCTTGTAAAGATTAAAGAAGATAAAAATTGTACACAAACAGCCCTTTATTTCCCCATCAGCAGAGAAGAGACAAGCATTCTTTATCTGTGGTTAGAGAAATTTTGGATAATCACAGGACCCCTCCATGGCTTCTTTAATCCGAAGCTGATTTTAGTGCCCATCTTGAGCACATCTTTTTCCTTAGGAATGAATGGAATAAGGCAATTTCATGATAAAATTTTCAATGGAAACCCCAATAATTTTTATGTTAAGTGCACGTGTTTTATGTTAAGTGCACAATTTGGAAATGAGAGGAGAAAGGACTGACTGCCTTATTAGGTGCTAGAGAAGAGCACTAATGAATCCCTCTAGCTCATTACTACACAGTTACTCAGTTCACTTTTATTCCTGCCTCCCAGCTAATCAATTTTCATTCCTCATCCTTTAGCAACTTGCCCGGTGCCTTTTTTGCCTCCTTTACAAAAATACTTTTTATTGTCTTTCTCCAGTTTTTGTTCTTGTCCCCGTTTTTCATTATGCTTTCTTTTCAGTACTTAAAACTCTCTTATTTCAGTGTCTTTATTTCCCTCTTTTTTTCCTTCCCTTGTATCTTGTTACTCCCTTTTCAGACTGTGTCCATGTGCCTGAACAGCAACATTCAACTATATCATTTCTAACTTTTTTCCTTCCTGCAGCACCTGTTCACCCCAAAGTGCTACCTAATTCTTGACATACCCATCAAAGCACTCCCCCTTTTCTTTTTAGTCTGCAGAGTCTGAGGGGAAGGTGGCTGCTTAAGTTTTCCTTCCTCATAGTTGCCTTGAGACCACTTTCCATTTACAATCACTGCAAAAAGGCGAGAATTGTCGAGAGCAAGAATTTTGCGCGTTGTCTAATTAGTTAATAAGATGATAACGAGGGAATTAAGTTACTTGTTGCTTCATCTCAGCACTCCGTGTGAAAACACTTTAGTATATGAGGAAATTCATCAGAGTTTGCAGCCTTACTTGGTGCTTTTTTGTGCTCCATGTGGTCTGGTAGAATAAGATGAGGAAGTAGCAGGAATTTGTAGAAAAGAGCAAAATTCTGTTTATAAGGGATCCCACATGAGCATAAAAACTGATACTCCTTTTGGCTAGTAGAAATCCCTCCTGGTAGAACGTTTCTCTGCTGCCTTCAGCCCCAGTCCTGTCTTTCTTACATACGGTTCACAGAGCAGCCAAACACTGTTTCAAAAGCCTTACAGTCACTTGCATAGACCAGAGTACGTTGCACAATTTTTGGTCTTGTTTATCCAAAGGTTGAGAGATGTTGTCTTAGTGCCTCAAACACATGTATCTAGAGTCAGAGTCAAGAGAGTGCAGAATAGTGGAGACAACAGTAATGATCCTAAATCGTCATTTTTGCCTTACAAGTGGTATTTGTTAAAATTAATAGTTGTCTCTGGTTTAATGTCCCGTCATTCCTGTATGAAATTTAGGCATATTTTGGTGGCGAAGCTCGTTGTGACGCTGAGGCTGGACAAGGAGATGACTATGATCCAAGAGAGCTTATTTGTGGTGCGTGCTCTGATGTTTCAAGGGCTCAGGTAAGCAAAGAACTTTTATTCATGTTTTTTTATTTCATTCTGAAGCTCCAAGTACCTAAGCGGTACAATAATTCACAGTCATTTGTAATTAAATGTATTCTGTAGTATTGTATAGTATCGATATATAGGACAGAAAGTGGAAATGTGTTGTTTGGATTGTTACAGCACGGCTGCTTCATTTATCGGTACTTGTTTTCCTTCTGGTTTAGATGTGTCCCAAACACGGTACGGATTTCTTAGAGTACAAATGCCGCTACTGCTGTTCAGTTGCTGTTTTTTTCTGCTTTGGGACAACGCATTTTTGCAATGCTTGCCATGATGACTTCCAAAGAATGACAAGCATCCCTAAAGAAGAACTCCCACACTGTCCCGCAGGTAGTATTTTTACAAAGCAAATTTACCACACTGAATTCTGAGATTAGTAATTACTTCTGATGATATTCTTATCTTTTCTTGCTGATAATTTTTAGGAAACAACAAAGGATCAGTCATACAAATTCTAAATTCGGTATTTTGAACGATATTAGAATGGGTTTGTTCTATGCGTGCTTTAGATGGGTTTTTTTGTTTGTTTTTCTGGCAGTGTCATCACACTGATCATGTAAACATTAGCTACTTCAATACAGAAAGACATTTCAGTTTACCTACAGATGTAGAATGATGTCTTAAAATTATATTGGAAAAAATTAACACACTACTATTAAATGATCTGCCTATACTTAGGTACCTGTCATGTGCAAACTGTTGCCTGATGTCTTAGTTTCTTACTTCATGTGCCGTTGATTTGATCTCAATAAATCATATTATTTACCTTGCTGTTGAAAAAAGTGAGATTTTTTTATTAGATATTTACATAAAAGAGGTAAACAAAAAAAAAATTACAATTCCTGGTATAACCTTAGAATTAATGTTTACTGCAGAGTGTAATTCTTGTTCATATTGATGGATTTTGCTTTTAGATTGTGCTAATTTCTTCCACAGCATTAATGAGATGAAACTTATTTTAGTGATTCTCCCTTATAAGCTTTTTTCCTTTTCTTCCTTTGAATTTGATTTCTTTTCAATTACGTGGCAGTTTGATCACTTGGGTTTTTTTCTTCAATTACCAAATCAGCATTTGACATGACTGTTTTAAGGAGTTAAGAGGTTTTGATCATGTTTTCTTAGATGTAATGGACATCTTTTTTCTCTTGGCCTATTAAGCCTTTCGACTTCTTGTTTGACTGAAAGCACCTTTCTATCTGCTGTTTTTTAAGCCTTCATTTTTGATGCCTTAAAAATTCATCTAATAGATGTATTACCTTCACTTAGCGTGTTTTTTGAGGAAACATAATACATGTTCATCATCTGCAAGCATTAATCTTTTGTTTCTGTTTTTTCTTTTCTTTTCCCCTCACCCTGAAATTCACTGTAGGTCCCAAAGGTAAACAACTTGAAGGAACAGAATGTCCACTTCACGTTGTCCATCCACCCACCGGTGAAGAATTTGCTCTGGGTTGTGGGGTTTGCAGAAATGCTCACACTTTTTAGAGTAGCATTTTATTATTTTTTTTAAAACCAGAGCAAAACAGGTGCCCTCATCCCTCAAGTGTCCTGAAAATAAAGTCCAGCTGGGATGAGGATGGGACCATTTCATAACCCAGGTGAAAGGAACAATTTACAGTGCAAGAAGGATGCCAAATACCATGTACATAATTCTTGCTGTGAGATATTGACATTTTTTGAACCGAGACATCAAAACTTGTGAGGTGTTTGCATGTGGCCATTACAGTCATCGGCTAGGAAACATTGGACATTTACAAATAAATAATTGCTATTAAAGGATCTGTGTGTCTGTGGACTATGAATGATGCTGGCTTTCAGGAGAAAGGAAAAAAAAAAATTGATTATTGTATACTGACTTTTTGTAATCTTGTACAATTGTAACGCATCACAAGTGGGGATGGGAAAGAGGAATATTCTGGTTTATTTCCTAGACTGTTATAAAAAAAAAAAATTGTGTTAGGAAGGCATAAATGTAACAAGTATCACACTGTATATAAAGGTATCAATGTTTGTCCTGTATAAGAATTATTAAATTACAACAGCAGTTTCATTTAAACTTCTGGGTTATGTTTGAGCCTGAAATTTTAATGAAGTGCAATACTGAGTGTGCCTCATATCTTGCAGCTGTAAACATAATGGAATGTACATGTCAATAAAGCCACTGTACATTTTTATACAGTGAAAGTCTAATGAATGTGTAAGCCTCCATTTTCAGAAATGGCTTTTTTACAACAGGGCAGGGAGGATGGGGGTGGTTCCTGAAATTATTTAAACAGATTCTTTGAAAAGTAGGAAAGTTTATCGGGTAAACTGGTGGTTATAGAAGTACTAAAGACACGAAGACTGCTGCTCAAATCTTTAAAAGAGAAGCTGGATAAATGTAGAAGCATTCATATGAAGTACTGTGTTTCAATTTCCAACGTTTTCAAACACAAAAGAAGACTCCATTTTAGATTATTTTTATTGGATATTAAGACTCCTCAGTAAAATATCACCCCCTCTTTTAGGACAAATAGCCTTTTGCTATGAATCTCAAAATGTTCATTTAATAAGAGTCGCAGGTCCTCTGCTCCTCTATAGTGAAAAGCAAACTATAATTTCAAATGAAGACATGAAGAACTGCTCTGACAGTTAAGATATCGGCAGATGGCATCCAGATAGGTCAGAGCACCTTGATCAGACCGGAACCACGGCATCCATCTCACCTGACTCCAGACATCGGTGACATACGTGTCTTTCTGCACTTAAGAATAGCTGGGGAAAACACACACCTCTGGAGTACAATTTACCTTGTTCGCAGCAGCAACGTTGGGGGTGGGAGAGGTTGCGGGCATGGAGACAAAGGTGGGCAAACGTAGGGGTCGCACTAGACTTACAAAGAAATATGCAGGTTTTTGAACAACTAACAGTCATCCAAACAACTGAACTTGTGACAACACACACTTGTGACCGTGTACCACAGGAGAGAGGCTGGAAGAAAGCAGAGCCCAGTCTGTTTATCAAGGATCTCCCTATCGTACTATTCTCATACATCTCTCCTTCACAACCTAGCCCCCTCCTCACTCCCTACTTCTTATCTACACTCCGAGCCTCATGTCGCTGCCCCCCTGCTTTGCACCAGGACTCTCAGGTACTGCCTTCTATCCTAATCCACTGCAGACAAGCCCTTTTTCTCCTTACATTGCTTTCTGGCTACTGTTTCTCCATTTTAGGAGCCTCTTCCTGCACCCCGGTGTGCAGGAGCAGAGCTGCCTTGTGGAGGGGCAGCAGGAGGAGCAGTGTCCAAGTCAGGCTGGGCACACGCAGCCAAGGAAACACACAGCAGAACCTGGAGGTGCCATATCCAGTGTACAGTGCACGCTGTACCACCTCAAAGCCAGTATGTGATGTTAGAAAGAGGGAGATTGTTATTTTTGTGTGTGTGTAAGTACACAAAGAGGAACCTTATTTTAAACATTCATGATGCAGATGTCAACAAGTACATAAGAGGTATGGGTGCATTTATACCAGGGATTTTGGCACTTCCATGTTCCCAGGTCGTGGATGTCCGTAATAGAAAATTTCAGAGAACATTTGGATTAGAAAAGTCATCTTTCTAATCATGAACTGATTTGATGAGGCATCACTGGAATAGAATACGAAAAAGAAAACTTTTGCCCAAAAGGGATGTTGAAGAAAGACAAAATTAATTATAGTAGAAAATTAATGCACATAATTTGAAGTGGGTTTATGCATAGATTCTTGACATAAGTCCCTGTGGGTCTTAAATTATGGAAAAATTAGTTACGGAGAGCAGACAAATTTGCAGTGTCTGACCACTATCCTTTTTAGAAAATTTCTGAGTGTAGCACCACAGTAATAAATTAATTCTGTGTTTTAGTTTTCCAGCCTTCTCTTTAGGTTAATATGAGTATTAATTTAGGAAACTAAGATTACAGTGGGGAAAGGATATGATACCGCTACGTTTAGTTCATTAAGAGGACCGAGTGAGGGGTAGGCAGTGTCAGGGAAATGTTTCTCTCACACACGACTAAATATCCGTGATTACTGCTCCTGGGAGATGGCACAGCCGAGCATGAGCTTCTGGGTAGATGCAGCTCCCACGCGTAACGGTTGAACCTCGGACACCCTGCTCCTAGACCGTGTCAGACATTCACGTCACCACGTCTCCCCCCGCACCGCTCTCTAGCCAGATGCCAGCACAGGCCACTAATCTGATCAGTCCACAAGAAGATTGCCATCCGCTGCTCCAGCAGTCTCACGTGCTTTCCTGTCAGCTGTTGATCCCCAGCCCACGCAATGGAAATACTCAGTTCTCGTCTGCGCCGCCCTGTTTGCCGCAGCTCGCCACGCTCTGCTAATTCATACCAAACTCAGCTCCTGGCCAAGGCGAGGCCACAGCACTCCCACTCGGATCATATATCATTAGTTTACAAATAGCTTAAACTTTCACGGGTGTATCCACCCACTGGGCACAAAATGAACAGTAAAAGTTAATAAGGCACAGACAATTAACTAGTCACCATCAGGGCCTGGTAATCTTGGTCCTTACGAAACGGTTTTCATTAATCACATTGTACTAAGTTAGTCTGTTGTGTCACCTATGCAGGAACTAGATAGGGAGCTTCAGGATCACCCAGTCATTCCAGATATAACTCAAACTTGGTAGGCTTTTGCCACAGCCCCCTCTTTCACCCACGCCAGACACTGCAGGTGTCAGAGCGTGTTGTACCACAGATGCTCCATGTCCCTCAGCCCAAGGCACGCCTGAAGGGCTGTGCCGTCACATCCCCTGCTTTCACTGCTGGGGTCTGGTAGGGATGAACTTGAGCTACCAAGCCTTCCAGGTGGCAGGATCTTCACTGGGTACACCTGCACAGATGCAACCAAATACAGAACAACAAACTGCCTGTAATCAGTAGCACAGCAAGCAGGCGTAACAGGGCATGGCAAGACATCAATAATCGCCCAAAGATGCTCCCCCGCCAGCTAGCCAGTGAGTTTTCTCAGGTAATGGCCACCTCTGCAGTGTGCTGGGATTGAGGAGGCACCTCAGATGGTGCTCTGTGCTCTTGCCACAAGATTTCTTGTAGGCTGCCTGCGCCTAGTTGAAATTCAGTCACTTTGGAACGCAATAGTTTCTTCCCCCAATAGGGGGTTTAGCCACTGAAAGCCTTAAACAGTACTTGAGGCATTGCTTTGGGTTACCACCGAGCAGCACACACAGTGCCATTTGCTACCACCATCACGGCATTGCTTCTACCCTCCCACTCCTTTCTGCAGCCCTCTTGGCCACCATCATTTGTGCCATCCTCCCTGGATACTGGTATAATAGCTGATAGACACACAGCGTCATTTCTGTTGGTCACTGCTTGCACTTTTTTTCCTACACAGACAAAGAGTTCCATACAGGCCCATAATAATGATAACCCTGTATGAGAGATGCTCCAGCAAATGGCAATTTTTGCTATGTCACCTTACCAAATATAGCAGAGCGATACGATGGCGATTACCGACAAAGCAACCATCTGAGCCATTCCTCTGGGAATAAACACTATAGGCAGAAATAATATTTAGACAGTGAGTTTTGAGGAACCTTTTAAAGCAATTATCCCCAACTTACATAGAAGCATGAACGACAATATCAAGTAAGCAGCCTGTTGCAGGCAACACTCTACCCTGCTGTCGCTCATCCTTAGTTTTATCTTTTTATTTTTCTGTGGCCAAAAGGCCTTAAGTTGAGGCTGTTTTAAGAACCATTTTACCTGTGGCTACTTTTTGAAAAATGGGTGAGTTTCAGCTCCTGTTTTATAAGGCCTTGTTTGTGATAGATAATAGATGCTTATTTTATCGGTCCCTAACATTGTATTCTAACAGTGTAAGCACTTCCCTCCTCCTCCCTTCCTGTGTAGACATATAAAAAGGATAAAAAAGGGAAGTTTCCCTAATGATGATATGCATTGCTGAAAAACAAGAACCTCATTTGGCATTGTTAAAGAACAAGTTCTGGTTTTCTGTTTTTTTTCCTTTGTCAGCACAGTCTGATGAGGAGTAAGATTGTCACAGGCAGCCTAGAACAGGTCGTTCAGCCACTGACTCATCACACAAATCTCCCCATATTTTTCACAGCTTGTATTTTCATTGAATTGGAGTGGGCTACTCGTGCCTTGCAAGCCTCTCGTACTTTCATCATAGCTGGATATGGTCTATTTTATTGTTACTTAATTCTCTTCTAACTGCTTCTATTATTTTTCCCTCTGCATTTTTTTCCTAACCCTAGGATGGAGCACAGCTGCTGCACGACTGCTTCAGAGCTACTTGAATATAACCAGAAAGTCAGCACAGATGAGACTTTCGGCACTAAAAGCTGTAGCATTTACAACCAGGATCTCACAATCGCAACATTGCTGCAGGCTTCAGCAGGCAAGTGAAAATAGGGAGAGGTGTACCTGTATGACCTCAGCCTGACGTGGTGGGATCTCCCATGAGACACCAGGCTATCCTTCTCTTGGCTTTTATAGAAGGGCCTCTATGGGCTGTTCCTCGTCTTCACATGATCATAGCGAGGGCTGCTTCAAATCTCTGCCAGAAGTCAGTGACTCTCCAACCAGAAGGGCTGAAACTTCAGAGCTGCTCCTTTTCTTTTGGAAAAATAAAAAATTACAAGGCAGTTTCCTCAATAGTCTCGTTTCTGCATACCAGGGCTCAGTACAGGCCCCTGGACTTTTTCTGGCGCTATTGGAAGTGTACACAAATAAAAATAATTCCACCTTTATCATTTGAAATACTCCTCTCTCAAAAACTCATCTGCTGTTAAGTGATAAGGCAGAGAAATCCCCTAATGAAGACACACCTGTTAAAAGATTTCCAAGTTGCTAGCTAAAGCTTCAAGGTGCCCTGCCACAGCTGGCAGCAACAGAGCTCTTTCACAGAGCAGACCAGATCTCTGAATGTGGTCTTTGGACCTTTGCCGCTTTGGCCTTTCTTAGCCTGCTCCCACCTCTCTCAGCTCCAGCGCCCTCAGGGTCCAAGAGCTCTACAACAGCATGGCTTTGCCCACCAGCTAAGCCAGAGCCAACCACAGGGGGTTCACCAAGTGCCCAGAGAGGGTGCCCACACCACCAGCTGCCCATAGGTCTTCTTCTATTCAATTCTGGTAAACTCCCTGGTTCTCATGCTTTGCCAACAGACACCACAGAGACTGCTGGCAGCGCTCTGCACCGTGTCCAGGACCTGATTTGGCTCCAAGTACAGAGCTGCGGCTGCCTTTCTTGCTGGTTTTGGCTGCTGTGGCGCCAAATAGAGTGATGTAGAGAGCTCCTTCTGCACTTGTCTTCTCCTCCTACACTTAAGTGTGCCTAAAACATACACAGGCAATTGCAACAAATAAGAGCACAGGCATTGAAGCAAACTTTGTTTACTTCAAATATCAGGCAGCAAAATAAAACCGCAAGGCACTGTAAGAAGTCTCCCCCCGGTAAGTCAATACATCTAAACTCAGATAATGCAGTAGGGATTTAAAAATAATGTTACCTCAAAATAATGAAATTGCAGCCTTGTTACATTTCCCGAGACTCCTACACAGACCTAGAAAAGATCTTTCTTGCCAGAAGATGTTCCTTTTTTTTTTTTCCTGCAGACATCAGAATTTGATCAGAACCTTAATCTCGGTGAAAAGGTATTTCTACTGACTTCACAAGACATGGATCAGTCACATCACATCACCAGTATAATGCAGCCTGAAAACAATAAGGGAGGCAACCAAGAGAAGCAGAGGCTGTTTGCTCCACATTTATTGATAAATAATAGATCCTTCTCCCTAAGTATTGGGCTCAGGTCTGGGTCAACCCTTTGCAGTTCGATTCTACGTTCCTCTCCCACATCTCCAGCAGCTTATATGTTATATACTCACAAATATACCTTGTATATATATTCCTTTCTTATACTAGAAACTGTAGGTGGGGCTGTTATCTTACCACCTTTAGAGAGCTGGATCATGAGGCTGAAAGGAGAATTCATAAACAGCAAGAATGGAAAACACCAAACATTTCCAGGTGGGGACAGCAAAATAGTTACTTCAGTTTTCTGGACAATATTGGCTTCAGCCATAAACACACCTCATTATCTACCCAAGTTTGCGTAGCTGTTCTGTACAAATGAAAAAGTTACACATATTTGCTATTATGCGCTATTACAAGCATGTCTGTGATGCACATTAATCTCCTCAAGGTGTGGTGATAACTCACCTCTTATTTCCAGATTTTTGTTGCATTTCCTGAAAAACTGAAGGCTGGATGTAGATTTATAAATGCACGTAGAACCAAAATGGCTGAGCTGTAGTAAATGTCTCAAGGCATTTTGAATTGGAGAAAACGAGAATATTCTCTCATCGAAATTCAAAATCAAAAAGAACATTTCTTATTGAAAAACACTGCTGCTTCTAGGCAAGTCTTTTTTTCTCCACCAATCTCAAGGAACTAGACTTAGAACTGAAAGAAAAATCATTTTGAACAGACTTTAAGTATGCAAGAAAATGCCGTTGAAGGATTTTTTTATATAAGGTACTTCTCGAAGAACTCTGGGATGGTGACATTTGAGAGATCACTTAAGAAATGTCACCTGGTTGTGAAGCTATTTCAAGAGTGTGGAGAGCATTGGGTGACATCTGGCTGTTTCCAAGAAATTTAGTGACGGATATATGGATATGGGCCTGAAATTGAAAATTCAAGTAGTAATTTATTAGACCTCGCAAAAAGTAAATAAAGTGTGGGGAATCCTAATGACTCGAACTTTCAGTCACGCACAGGACAGAAAAACGAGCTGCATGTGATGCATCACACATACAGCGAATACATTTTAACAAGGCATCTGCAACCCAAGGGAATTGTCACTCATCACTTTGCCTTCTTTGCCTGGCAATATCCCAAGCGCTCCGTTCCCAGCACCTGCTGGAGCCAGCCAAGCACCGATTCTTCACTAGTTCTCCATTACACTTATTCCTAAGGCTAGCCTGAACACGGAGCTCCCAAACCACCGAGGGAATTGGCTCTACCGGTGATGAAGACCCAGCACCTCCGGCCGCTATCACCCCCGGGATCTTTCTTCTAGACTTCTCCCTTTCCTGGCCGCCGAGCACCAGACCGGGAGGCCTCCAGGCAGCCCTGGCCTTGACACCCCGCAGTGCGGTAGCCAAACGAAGCCCGCTGAGGCGGCGTACACCGAGGCAGTGCGGCGCTGGGCAGCCGGGGAGGCGGGAAGAGGACGAGCCGGCTGCCCCCCCCGCCCCGGCGGCGGGCCCGGGCGGCTGAGGCGACCGCCGGGCTAACTAACGGCTGCGGGGCGGCCGTTAGGGCGGGCAACCGCCTCCTACCGCCCGGCACGCGCCGCCCCCGCGAGGTGGAGGAGGGGAGGGGGCGCGCCACCTCCCA
>VXAK01020805.1:0-29172 GCA_013399435.1 Arenaria interpres
ATTGGAATATACATGCTGGAAGAAATCTACACCTTTAAGGGAGAGGAGACCACTTGAAGCCACTGGTTTCTGGCCATATCAAAGCACAGTAAGACCTGGCACAGAAAGGGGACTGTAGTCTGATGTGTGCCAGACTCATGAAGGGACTTTTATAACCTTACCTTGCTTGCACACATTTTGGGGAGAGGCCTGTGTTGTGACTGTACAATCAGCCATCGGAATAATCTCCCCAGGAAAGTGGTGGACTCCCCGACAGTGGTCCAACTCCCCAGAACTGGACACTTTTAAGATTCAGCTGGACAGGGTGCTGGGCCATCTTGTGCAGACCGTGCTGTTGCCAAGAAAATTTGGTCCAGATGACCCCTTCCAACCTGTTATTCTATGATTCTATGATAAGGGGATATCAAGCCTCTGAAGAGACCCTCTTCATCTTGGCCTTTGCACCATGTAAGGGCAACAAAGGGATTTTCCTTCTCACCAGCCTTCCCTCAAGTGCTGGAGACCTGCTGCTGGAGGTCACTGTCCTTAGCAAGTCTGACCCATCCCTCCAAAAAAGACCTGTGCAACAGCAGAGCTACGCATACTCCTCTCATTTGCTAACACTTCAAACCACTGGGATGGCTCCGAGGGGTTCTGGTTTCAGTTAAGGGGATCTGGAAGCCAGTGCACCCTCAGCTCTAACCCTTCTGCCATAGCAGTACCTGCTGCCTTGCCACAGCAGGAGCAGCCAACGTTGCTGTGGAGGCAGCGCTGGTGAGGCTGAAGTGCAGCCCAGAGTGCAGTGACTCACATCCCCCTGCTCCAGGCATGGCTCTGCCTCCTACTGTCCTGCTCAGTTGGCCCAAGGGTCTTCTGTAAGCAGCTTGCAGACTCCTCGGTGAGAAGCCTGTGAGATGCTCTGCTCGCTCCTCTTGGAGACAGGCCTGAATTACCCTTCATCATGTGTTCTCCACAGCAAGATGGCCCCACACATTGGGACTCCTGAGGTGGTTACCTGATCTTGCTGCTGCTGGTTTTCTTCTCTGGGCTGCTGCAAGGGGCTTTGGTGGGCAGGCTGGGCAGGCCTTGTAGGCTGGGTAGCTTGTGGCAGCTTTGCTGGGTCTTCTTTCTTTGAGGTTACTGTCAGCTGCAACTGCTGTTGCTTTGGCTGCTGTCTGCTGGTTTGCTGGAGCACTGGGGTTTGGCTACATTGGGCCTAGACTCCCACTGCCTCTACTGGCTTTTGCTTTTTCCACTGGTCATTTTGGTCCTGCATCCTCATAGCTGGCTGCTGGAAGGGCTGTGTGAAGCTCAACCCATAGCTGCATAAGGAAGCCAGCTAGGAAATATTTTGAAAATGTCACTTGGTTTAATATTTTAAAACCATTCCACAACATGTCCAACTTGGACATCTTTGTCCATGTCTGGTGATATGACCAGACCATGGTATGAAGGCCTTTTTGTCTCACAACTGTTAAATTTCAAAATGCCCAACTTCAAACAGCTCCCACATTGGGATGGCATCATGACATTTGCATTTCTTTAGGGAAAAAGGAGAGAGCAATGTCCTCTGCCTTCAGGTGACCAGTGCCCAGTCAACTCAGAGTCATAATGCTGGGGTTCACATCCTCAGATTGCATTAGAATAAGCAGAGATCTGAAACCCACCTCTGAAACTGAATGTTTCAACATCTCAGGCACTTACTTTGCCCTTGGGCCAGGAATTCCACTTCATGAGTAAGACATACTTCTAATAGAAGTTTTTGGTGAACAACAGTGAACTCGTCAGGGCTTGTTATGCTGTAGTGTTTGACAGGATAGTTAAATGTCATGCTACAAATGTGATTTATTTCTCCGGCTTACATGTATGTATGACACTGTTGGTAGTGTCAAGACGCCTGCCTCTGCCTTCAGAAAGCCTGGAAACATAGCTGATTTCAGTGAGAACTACCCTCTTCCTCTTAAAGGTGTGCTAACTGCCATGTCCATTTTTAAGACTGTTTACCATGCAAAGTCAAATGAAACTATGCTGAAGGAATAAAATATGATCCTACTTGACAACGGAAAATCCAATTAAAACTCAGAACGGTGTGCAGAATATGAAAAAATTACTTTCCTTATTCCACTTTGCCTTCTGATTTGACATGTGAGACATAGGGCATCCTTTGGCAGTGGTTATTGTCCGCTATATCACACTAAGACAGCATTTATATCAAAAGGTATGACAATATACATGTAGTATTTGCATCTGAATGTGTTTTGTCCCTGTGCATCTTATTCAAAGCTTGCTGATGTCTGTGAAAAGAGTACCATATATACAGGTTAAAAACTGACTAAAAATTACAAAAAAAAAAAGGAAAATGTCTTTACCTCCTCATTTTTTCTTCCAAATGTACCTTTTTGGAGCTGACATGGTAAAGAAAAAAGTAACCATAATAAAAAGGACAGCTCATATTTGATAAAGTAATAATTGCAACTGCTGTATCATCAGAAAATCCATATCAATGTTTGGTTTTGTTCCACTGTAAAATATATTTTCTATAGTACCTTTATTGTCTCATCTTTCTTGTTGCTGTGTTTCCACGAAATAAAATCACATTCACCAACTTTTTGTCAGCTTATTTCTGAATGACAGAAAACCTAAGGAAGATGGTAGCCGAACATAACAAAATAAAAGGAGGACCAGCATTTTGTTATGGTAATGAACGCTCTGGGATGAGAGTTTTCTTAGAAAAGAGGAATATTTGGGGAAATAGGGCTATTGTGATAAGCATTTTATAACCGGTTAGGAGATAAAGATTTTATAATACATTTGGGAGTTTTTAAACTTTGTCTTACTATTGGTGAGACAATAGTGAACAGCAAATCAATAGTAAATAGCACGTAGCAATCAAAATTTCCCAGTCATATCCGTGTTTAAGACAGAGATGTGCACGCTAAGTAGAGATGCTGACACTCACTGGCACTGCCCAGGACATCCCAAGAAGGCACGGGAGAGGTGGTGCATCATCAGCCCTCACCGGCACACCTGGGGAGGGAGCAAAACTGATGCATTATCACCCACTGGATCCCCAAGCCTGCTCCGACTTCACTGCAAAGGTGTGGCTTACAAAAACTTGCTAATGGAGTGTCTCTTTGATCCAATCAGTCCCATCTCCTGCTTCTAGATAACAAACACTGGGCCTGATCTCATTTCACAAAGCTGACCTAGAGAAATTGCAGGAAACCCAAAACAAGCCCTCCAGTAAAGGCTGCCTGCAATGGCTGACATTTGCCCAGAGAGCTGAGTCTTCTTTGAAGCCCTCTCAAATAAGTGAAGGAAGCTCCTGCCAACGCAGGAATTGCTGCATAGTACTGTCTGACCCATATTATGTCAGAAACCAAATTAAAAGACTGCAATCGTTCTTTTATGAAATAGACATTTCTCTTCTGCAGTCTGCTCAGCTCTTTCCTAAATTGGCCAGGAGACCCAGTTAAACAGCAGGATTTCTGCCTTGTTCCAGATGTGCCAATGCCCACTGTCCCACATGCTGGCGATGTGCTAGTAAGTCTACATTGTGTCAGTAAAGCATGGGTCTGAGCCCATTCTCCAGGAGACACTTTTCCACCCTCCACATTGGGCACTGTCAGGTCTGCCCTAAAAGGAAACTCTTTGTTTTTTCCCATTTTGGAAAAGGCTGGGATCATTACAAAATTGCCCACAAAGCTTCTCTGTTAGCCTGCTCTGGACACTTTACATGTGAACCATCAATGTGGAAGAAAGCAGAGGGTCACAGAACCTGTCAGGGGCAAGACCAGTCCCAACCCAGTCACCTCCTCACAGAAACGACAGACCCCCTGCAGCACTGACAACTTCATGTCATGGGTGAGGCTGAAGTCTGAAGGTCCCACCCAATTCCCCCTGTGTTTTTCCGGGGGGTAAGTGTAACTCTGCCTTATCATCTTGCTTTAGGGTAAAGTCCCCACAAGGCCAGTGTGCTGCAGGAGCCACCACAGACTTCAAGTGCCTGTACGTCTGTGTCCCGTCAGGTCCCAGCTAAGTGAAACTGCCTAGGACATCTGCCAATGTGCCTGAGCATCTACAGCAGGAGAACTGCCCTATCCTGTAGGCAATGACAAGTTTTAGGAATAACCAAACTAGGTGCAACCTGCATGTGCCAGCTCCAGGCTGCTACAGTTAGCAATGTCCAAGCTAGCTGATTAGAGCCAGAGTGGGATGGCTGATGTGAGTTGTAGGTAGATCTTTTCCCCAGCCTCCCCAGTCCTCAGGCCTCATCCCCAGCACCATAGACTTGATGTATAAAGAGATCCTTATGTGCTTCTGACCAAACCTTTGGCATATACAGCTGTATTCCAGCATGGAGTAGATACACTGGGGCTTAAACCTACATGTAGAGGGGTGCTGGAGGTTTTCCAATTCAAATTTCAGAAAGCTTCTTACTAAATTTTATACTGTAACAGCTGCCAAATATATATTTTTTTAAGAACTCTAAAACTGGCCACGCTACATCTACACACATGTCCACAGCTGCCTCAATCTTGATAGGGATGAACGCCTCGGACTGCCTGCCTGGAACTGAAGAAGGAGGGTTTTTTCACCCAAGGCCCTCATGAATGCACACCTCCTTTGCAGCACGTCAAGCACCAGGGGACAGACACAGCCCTGATGTGAACAAACTAGCAAATTAGCAGTTGCATGGCTGGCTCATACGATGTATATAACAGATCTTATACTTCCCACACAATCGCACGTGGGATGTGTAACGGCACCAAAAGTGGTCTGAGACTGTGCTAAGATGAGAAGCATGTCCTCCGCATTTCTGCTGCCACTATAGAAGGACAGAATCCAGATGCTGTAAGGGTAAAGAAGAGAACCCTTCTTTACCTTTTCCAGTAGTAAACCTGTATCTATCTAGCACACATAACAGGCTAGCATTTTATATACCAGTATTGCTACTATTTAAATATACAGCATTCCAGAACAGTTTACCACCCCAGTCTTCTGAACCAACGTAAGATGCAGCACGCTGTTATCAGGCTAAAAGAACAACCAAGAGCATACCAGGGTAAGGCAGACAGCAGTTCTTTTGACAACACACTTCTACAGAACACCAAAGACAGGGCTTGAAAGTAAGTCTGAAAAGCAGCAAAGGAGTGAAGGTGCTTTCCTGTGGTGTGCTCCTTCCATCACGTTTCTTAACTGGAAGTTAAATGTCTGTTTAGCAGGAGTTACATCAGAATGCTGCTGAAGGCTAATAAAAGATTAAAAGGTAGATGTGGAGTGGTCAGCAGAATGTTTAAGCATCTTGTTCTGTCACCACTCTTCCCTTTGAATGGTGAGGCTTTGTTTCCAGTGTTCTAAGTCTGACTTAGGCATTTATTTTCCTTTTTTTGCTGCTTCCACAGTCCTTGTTTGCAGGTAAGGAAATCTGCCTCCCCCCTCGTCCCCCTTTCTGCTTAACTGAGCTGGTGACTCAGGGCAATTTGTCTGCATGGATCTGCAAACCTCTCTCCTCAAGGCACAAGAATCACACATGGCCTGGGGAGGCAAACTTTAACAGGCTCACCAATTTCTAAAAGATAGAAAAACACCTTACACAAAAGTTTTGTGGTTTGTTTTAAAGTCTGTACAATTGGTATTTTTCAAAGGCCTTTCTGGCAGAGTAAATACTGGGATTCCCACGTGTGCAGTCGAAGTACAGGTGTGCATGACTTGGGTCAGTTCCCATGAAGTTAGCTTCAAGCAGTAATAAGTTCTGTCTCAGAGTTGTGCAGACCTGCAAGGACTCAGTCTGGTGTGCTGAACATCTTCCAGGTGCAATTCACTTCCTACAGCAGAGACCTGGTAAATCTTTGGAGATCAGCAGTGAGGGTATTAGCTGTCTTTAATTTCCTGGTCTGTCACAGGCTCCTGTGTGGAAAACAGTAGGTTAGACCATTTAGGCTGTATCGCTTCTGGAAGTGCTTACCAGTGAGTGAAAAATCAATGTATCGCATCAGTATAAGGCCAACTGCATCGGCTTTTGGTAGTTACTTGAACTAACTGACATTCCGTGAAATAGCTGCAGCTATGTTTCTGCTAGTTCATCTCTCTCCGTCACATATCCCATCCCCTGAGAGCAGCAGGAGTCTGCAGGGTCCCACTGAGCTCAGATAGATGATGGAGCTTAAAACATTCACCAGTGCCATCCATTTTGCTTCAATCCAAACCAACACAGAATGATCTAGATCTTCGGCTCTTGATGGCTGCCAAATCCCAGCTTCCTGAGCTAACACATGGGAAAGGTAAACATCATGTGTAAATGGGACACTGATTGTTGGTGTTTTGAATACAGCCCAAGCTTTTCTCCAGGGACTGCTCCAAGCACCACTTAATCCCTGAGAACCCCCTGCAACACAGATACCAAAGGACGCAACCGAACGTTTCACTGAAAACAGCCTCCAAACGTTCCTCCATGCCCTTCCCGACCCCGTGGGAATATTGTAGGGCAATGAGAGTCGTGAGCTGCTCAGATGCCAGGGGAGACAAGCAATAGAGTGCCGCAGATGGGAAGTCCCCTTGAAAGGAGGGCTGCAATTATCAAAGAACAGCTACGTTATTATTCCTTTATTCCATGTCTCTGGGGGTGGGGATGCTCCATAATTAAAATGAGTGGTGGAGAATGAAGGATCTTCTTGGGTTCACCTTTCCAAAATACTTTTACAAATGATGCTGTTTAAAATCTCCCCAAAAGAGGGGAGAATAGGGGAGGAGAGGTGAAACCAAACAAAATTTGTATCGCAGTGTATGGTCAACAGGAAAATGCAAGCAATGTCAGCTACAAATGTAGCAGAAAAGGGTACTGCCGCTCTTTCGACAGCCAAGTTTACTTCTAACAGAGGAAACTGATTGAACTCATGATGTCCAGATGGTCCTAGCAGATGATCGTTGCTGGAAGGCACTAAAAAAAGAGAAGTCTCTGGCATTTTGTTCTGGAAGAAATCTCTTTTCTGTCCCGTTGGAAGCAGTTGGATTAACCTTACGTATTCAGGCAAGGGAGACAGCAGAAGGACTCATTCCTGTGCACTCACACCAATCTTCATGATGCCAGATCTGCTTTTTTGTTTTGTGTTGCTTTTGTAATGAAGTAACATTGTTTCTGGGTTTGAGATCCCAACTGCCTTTCCAGGTGCCAGGTAGAGTACCAAGAGAAACGCTGGAAGGGAGGGATGCCATCAAAAGGGACCTTGATAGGCTTGAAATGTGGGCCCATGCCAACCTCATGAAGTTCAACAAGGCCAAGTACAAGGTCCTGCACCTGAGTTGGGACAATCCCAAACACAAATACAGGCTGGGCTGAGAATGGATTGAGAGCAGCCCTGAGGAGAAGGACTTGGGGGTGTTGGTGGATGAGAAGCTCAACAACGTGCACTTGCAACCCAGAAGGCCAGCTGTATGCTGGGCTACATCAAAAGAAACATGGCCAGCAGGTCAAAGTGATTCTGTCCCGCTACGCGACTCCTGTGAGATGCCACCTGGTGTACTGCATCCAGCTTTGGAGTCCCTAGCACAAGAAGGATGCGGATCTGTTGGAGCGAGTCCAGAGGAGGGCTACGAAGATGATCAGAGGGCTGGAGCAGCTCCCCTGTGAAGACAGGCTGAGAGAGTTTGGGTTTTTCATTTGGGAGAAGAGAAGGTTCCAGGGAGACCTTGTAGCAGCCTTGCAGTATCTGAAGGGGGCCTACAAGAAAGCTGGAGAGGGACTTTTTACAAAGGCATGTAGTGATAGGACAAGGGGCTTCAAACTGGAAGAGGGTAGATTTAGATTAGATATTAGGAAGAAATTCTTTACTGTGAGGGTGGCAAGGCACTGGATCAATTGTCCAGAGATGCTGTGGATGCTCCACCCCTGCAAATGTTCATGACCAGGTTGAATGGGGCTTCAGGCAACCTGGTCTACTGGGAGATGTCCCTGTCCCTGGCAGGGGGGTTAGAACAAGATGATCTTTAAGGTCCCGTCCAACCTAAACCATTCTATGATCCTATGAAATGTTGGAAAGGAGCCATAGCTATAATTGATAAGTCAGAGTTATAGTGTGGTCCCAGGGCCAGTAAGCTAGGTGTAGGTGCTAGTCTTGCACAAGGGGGAGGGTGGGATGGCTCCTGAAAGCCTAGGCTGTGGCTTGGACCAGGAGTGCTGGTCTGGCTGGGGGACTTCTTCAGTAGCATCTTAGCTTTGTGTTATACCATAGAGATATAATAGGAACATGAGTGCTTTCTACAAAGCAGACCAGGACCAGCAGGGACTATATGAGTCGCTGTGTCTTGTCTTGGGCACTACACAATTCCTTGGGCTACATCTCTTTGAGGAGGACAATGTGGCTCTTCAGAAGTCTAAAAGGCAAGAGTGAAATGATCAGGGCTGTTCTTACAGGCAATGCAGAGAAATATGCTTCAGCTAGATAAACTTCCCTGCATGAACGAAGAGACTATGATGGTCTCCTGAGTCAAAGGAAACAAGCAATGATTTTAACTTATAGCAATGTTAAATTAGACATTAAAAGGAGGACTTTTTGGTGTCTCCATTGGAGGAAGTCATTAAGAATAGGCTAGACAACATATGTGGGAAGTGGCATGGTACCACTGAAGTGCAGAAAATAGAGCAGAAGACAGACAGATGACGGGTCCTTGTGAGTGCTTTCTAACCTTATTTTTGACAACACTTCGATCACAATCATATGAAACCTGGCAGCAGATCAGAGATGTGGTCCAAACAGGCTGTTTGCGTTACCACTGTGACAGACCCTTTGAAATGCTGATGCTCTCTTCTAGTGCTCTCTTACCTGGAGAAGCACAACTGCCAGCTTGGTGCAGCAGCCCGTCTCTTATCATCAGGGTCCTCACTGTCTGTCCTTATCGTTCATCACAGACAAACAAGATTCCAGATTTATCTTCTCAGAAAAAATTGGTCTTAAGGGTCTAAAAGCAACATACACACAGATTAATCAGACTGAACTAATTATTTGCACAGAGATTCTCACAAAAAACTTACACCCACTTATCTTCATTCACTTCGAAAACAAAGTAGTTGCCCTGGAACTTGCTGATATCCAGGATTTATTTGCAGAACTATTTCAATATAACTGTTATGGCCTAACTGAGTGCCAGAGTCTTGTAAGGCCTTTGGCTTCTAATGTATTCCAATACTTGAAGCCCACTAAATCAATGGATAGTGTATATGCATATTCCTTAGGTATCCACAAGGGTCACACTTAAAAAAAAATCATGTACCACTGGCAAAAGACACCTCCCAGGTCATTATTTTTTTATCTACAGAGAATATTTTGGATTAAGGTAAAGAATTTCTGACTGGTTTCATGAACCAGTTAGTTTACCTGTTTAATCAGTTTACCTGTTTGATCTCAAACTGCATCTCACTCTGCCCCAAGGGTTTAACTTCTTCCCAATGGCATTGGTTGGGTATAATAAACAGCTAATCTGTAAGCATGTGTCCATCAAAGCTGAACTTGATTCACAGACTTACACAGCTGACATGAATGAGCAATGCAATGAATAGGTTCTTTCAGGAGAAACACTTTCTGGTATCCAGACAGCTGCTCCCCAGGCAGAATTTTCTGAAACCAGTCAGGGCATCTGTGAAAGGATGGGGTTCTCCAGGCAGTTCCCTGTAAATTGGACTAGAAGAGGATAAAAGATGAGTGAGTCCCTCCATTTTTTTTTGTTCGTGATCTGAAGGAGATGACATGCTGAAAGAGAAGTCCTGGACTGAGAAACATCAGGAGCACTGAGGAAACCAGGACAGGGAAATATACATGGCTGTGGTGGTGTTTTAACCTTTGCCTACAGCTGAGTGCTCGTGCTGTCTAACAAAAAACATGTCTAAGTGACTCTGCTGGGAGATCTTTACAAGCAGAGTAGGTCCAATTGCTCACAGCTATTGTGGTTCCCTGGAGCGTGGGCTCATAAAGCTCAAGTGCTCACAAGCTCTGGGAAATGCTGTGCTTGACCTACTGCCCATACTAAGGGATAATACTCCCCTAAAGGTAAAATGCAGCTGGTGGGGAGTGAGGTCCCATATTTCAGAGAGGAGAAGGGAAAAAATCTGTTCAGTGAATGTGAAGCAGAGTCTGGGGTGGGTGGAGGGAGGTTGCGCTATAACAAGACAAATTTACAGATCTAGCAGATTGCTGTGCAAATCCAGCAACTGAGATTACAGCAAATTGCAGCATTACTGAGGACTGTCATATGTTCCAGCAGGTACTTTGAAAGCTCTTCTGCCATGCAAATCCAAGGCTACAAGTGGCAAGGAAAATGTAGGGAAATACTTAATACAGTCAAGGAGCACCGGTGAAGTAGATCACAGAGAGTATATCTGATAGAAGGCAGTAAGGAGCAAATTAGCGCACTGACTTGTGCAAAGTGGTACTGTCTGTATCTTTAGAGCTGCTGTAATGAGCTGTCTTGTTTTATACCACTTTTGGCAGGAGCACTAACTGCATGATGCATTCATTTTTACACCCCCTCCTGAATGCTTTTTAAGCTGTGTAACTCCTCTGCTACTCCATTTGTTCTGAAAAGCCTCTTACTGTTGCGGTTCTCTTATTCTGTCAAATTTGATCCTTTCTGCTCTCTCCATAAGAAACTGTTTTGCTGGGCCTTGCTTTTACTTAGTTCCTCTTTGGGAAGCCTTCAGTGCAATAAATGATTCAAAAGAATACCAGACTCCTTATCTCCTTCCCCAGATTTGTTGAATACTCCTAATCATGGAAGAGCTCTAACAAAGCAAGTGCTTTCAATAAATCTTAACTTCCAAAGCAGTGTACGCTGATGACCTTGCAGGACTGAGCTCCTGGGAAATGGAAGCGCGATAAATCTCCATATTCCCTCAACAATTTCTCCTACGGGCTCTTCGTCTCTCTGGAAATGGATGGAGAAAGATAATTATATATTGACAATATATTCCTCCTTTCCAGAGCATTACCAAAGGTGATTAGGACATCAGCTGTAGCCTAAAGCCTGGAGTTCACCCTCCTTGTTTCTTTTCACCTTCCTTATTTCTTATCACTTGCCTGAAAGCACTTGAGCAAGTCCCTATGAATTTTGATTTGTACACCCAAACATGAGGATAAAAGAACTCCCCTATGATAAATGGGTATGATAATGGCACAGACTACTGTAAGATTGTCCAAGCACTCTTAAAAATGTTAGATGAGGAGAAATACCCAAGAGAGAGGCTCATATTACACAATTGTTACATATTTTTCAATTGATCCAATGCACTTGGCTTAGAAATGCTTGAATGAAGTTCAAATAGATTATGAAAAGCTGCAGAAGTGCAAAGTCCTTGTGTAATCACAGAGCTTGCTAAAACCATTGTTTGCTATGATCTAGACCTATGAAACAACCCAGTAGCTCCAAATAACAGATACAGAGCTGCCAGTGTGATTTATATTCAACATATCTGTTGTTACCTTTTCTCACACTATCCAGGAGTAGATGCAGCTGAGCCTTGTTCTGCCACTTTCACCCAGGCTGAGAACTTCTCCAACCTTGCCTGCAGGTAAGAAAGGTTTGATTGAGGTGGAAAAACAGGACCTATGTTATTTCCTGGTGCCCCCTCCTTATCCCTGCTCTCTTTATACCCTTTTGCTGGTGTGGTCACTTTCTTCTTCCCTCTTACCCCTTCTCCTCCTCAGAATTTCTGCAAGTCTCAGTCCTCAGCCTTTCCCAGTCTCACCTGTGTGGACCTCCCACCTCTGCTGGGCAAAAAATCACAATAAGCCAGCGTGCAACACAAGTAGCACAAGATACACAAAATTTCATATTGGCACTTGAGCACTGCATGTCACCCTTATCCCATACCAAGAGTCATGTGCCCCTACATGACCCAGATGACAATGGGCTGAAATACCTTGACACACATGACACAAGAGAGTCTGTAGAGTCATGAGGATTAGAGGCCTTGAGATAGACCTGCTTGTTGAAAAAGGAGAATACTTCTCTACTGTCCTACAGAAGTCTCTAGGACCCATAACACCTCTGCTATTTACCTCCAGTAATGTGACAGAGCAGCTATCAGTCGTAGAGGTAATGCCTGTCTCTGGGACTTGAAGCTATTCTCCCCAGATGTAAGCATAAGTTGCTAGTGCTCTTCCCTAAGCTGGCATTTCCATATCAGAAATGCTTTGACTCTTACCTCATTTCAGCTTTGATGCAAATTGCTCTGAAGAGATGTGATGGATTAAAGTTCATGCTGGCAATACCACTCAAGTTGCTGTCTCTCTCTGTTCTTGAACACAGCTGTGGCAGAAGCCTTGCCCTGCCATGTGGACACGCAGCACGTACGCACAGCAAGCTGCCCTGAACGCTGTGTCTGCATAGAACCCCTCTCAGACTGGGCAGACCTCTGACAGATTGGAGGTCAAAAGTCTGGTATAGATCTATTTGACTCAAGACGATGTTAAACATCTGGCTGTGTGTTTTTGAAAGCAAAGGCAGCCTTTCTTGGATATCTGGAACAGCGTCTGGTATCTTCCATCTCCTGTTCTCACATTCAGGATTTGAAGTGGTTTGGTGGGGGTTTTTTTGTTTTTTTTTTTTTAATTTATTCAAAAAAGCAGCAGCTAAACGCATGGTGGAATAAATTTTTGTTACTTAATCACTACTTTGTTCTCAGATAATATCCTAGCTCACGCATGGAGAGATGCAGTCTCCCAGTACAAAACAATGTCACAAAAGCATTTGTCACTAAAGATGCATTTCTGCTTGCTACCAAGGAGACATTTAGCAGGAAAAGTTGAGTACACATCACCCTACATGTGCACATGCAGCAGGAATGAATTTACAGCAATTCATTGCATTAACAAAATTCACTATTAATCATCTTTTTTCCCCTCTCCCAAATAATACAGAAAGAAAAATCTTTATGCTAGAGTTTCCATAGCTGAATAGATTGGTTAGTATAATTCATGCTTTATTGCAAGCCCCAGAAAAACATGTTACTATATCTCCTTTGCCAATGCATCATGCAGAGAAAACAGATGTATAGTACAGAAGCAGGGCACTTCATACTTCTTGGAAGAGCTTTACACCCCACATGATCAGTAACTGCTGGGCTTCATTTCCTGCTTGGGAGTATATGCAGGGCATCAGAATACAAGGTGGGATACACAGTCACTTTCTAGATCTCCAAGGGACTGAGCTAAAAAAGTTAAGGGTACAAGGCTGCTGGGGAAAACTGAGTTCCTTCTGACCTGGCAGTGGTGCATGGTTCCTCAAAAATCCCTCTGCTCCAGCCTGCTGGATGCATAGGACCCTTTGGAAAATTGCTTTCAGCATGTCACAGGCTCACTGTGACGCACCAGCATCCCATCTGGAAGACAGACATTACTCCCTCAGTCTGATGGGAAAGCCCCTTAAGGCGAAGAACCTCTCTGCATCTGATGGATGCCCCAGTGCACCAGCACTTTTGTCCTGGGGCTGGTGAGTAATCTTCGGTTTCGACATCTCCCTGGAGGGCTGGGTTTTGGGGTCCCTTTCCTAATCCACTGTATATGCCAATAAAAATGGGTAGCATGGCACCAGAGGCTGGTGTACCCACTCTGCCTCCCTGAAGAGAAAACAAGATGAAAAGACTATGTTATTAACTCATCTTCTCATCAATGTGTGCAGTCAGCTGCTATTGGCAAGCCTAGGCAGCAGAAGCCTAGCTATCCTTCACAGCCATTTGTGATATGGAAGCCGGTAACTGGAGTGACAACTCTTCAGAAATAGGTGCTACACAGACCAGCCAAGTCTTTATACTGTGGCCACGCCAGATGGACCACCAGTTCCTGTCTTCTCCTGCTGTCAGTAAACACCTTGTTCTTGAAACACATGGAAATGGCCCTCAACTGTGGACTTTAGGCTTAAGAAAGAAAACTACCATCTGAGTGTAGCTTTTAAAGTCCGGATTATTAAGTCTTTCTGGTCCTTTTCCAAGACAGTAACTATCCACTGGGAAATACTTGAAGTTTTTGAGTTATCTCACCTGCTTCTTCCATGACCACACTGCAGGACTTTAATTTTTATTTACATTTGACATCTGCATCCTGCTTCCATAGTGTAAGGAAGTCTTACAATGAGAACAACTTTGTGATCTAACAATGTACATTAACCTTACAGTAACCTCTACACAAATATGTGTTGCAAAGATCATGAAGCCCTTGGTTGTGGTTGAAAGAAGACTGTGAAACAGTTACATTGAAATTTCTTTTCAAAGAGCCCAGGCTGTCTTGCCTTATGATCACTTAGAGCCAGATGTCCCTTCTAATGGTAAAGACCCAGATATGACTCACCTGCATTTCTTCAGAGCTCCCTATGTCAAGTCTTGTAGGGACACTTTGATAAATAGACAGTAGAAATGACTCGGGCAAGGCAACTGTTAAACCACTGAACAAAATAATGTTTTTAGGGGAAAACAGAGTGAAAAAGGCATTCTCGCAGAAATTTTGAAACAGATTTTAAAACAAATTTTGCTAGACACAGAAGTCCACTGGCCATTATTGAACAAGGGGAGTACATAAATATCTGTGCCATGGCTTTGAATACGTCAGCCTTTCAATTCAGGCTGAATTTACCCACAGCAACGTCCACGGGAAGGATAGTCGTCTGTGGGTGAGAAAAACTGAAATAAACTTACCCCTTGCTTGCTTCATAGGACAGAAGAAACAGCTGAGGGTAAAGCTAGATAAAACAAAAAATAATCAGTGAATTAAACTGATGCAGCTGAGTAAAAGCAGAAAGAATTGGAGAGTGAGACATGGGAAATGGATAAGTGGTTGTTCTAAGGACTGTTGTGTTTCCCCTTCCTGGGACTAATTGGTATGCAGTTGGGTACATCAGGAGCTAAAGAAAAGAATAATTTGTTGGTGTTAGCAAGTGTTCGGTGCCATGGATGCTGGGAAGAATGACCAGGACTCTGCTTTTGGGGGCACACGGGTAAGTATAGATGGTCACATCTGCTTCACTTGTGCCCTGCTTGCTGCGGGCCAGAGCTGTTGAAATGCATTAGCTCAGAGCAATATGTATGCTGAATGTGACTATTCAGCTCCTGGGAGAGAGCTGGTTTATGTCTCACCATCTTTGCCAGCAACGGCAGACATACCAACGGTGCATCTGCCTTCACCATTCATGTAGGTGCAGCTGAAAACAGCATTGAGGCATTTGAAGAGAATTTCCAACTTGCCTTTACAAATACAGTTTTTACACAGATGCTTTTCTGACTTACTGTTTCTGCAAAAATGACATCTTCTCATCCAATTCCTAGTCCTGACTGAGAATATGACAATTTAGTCCAACCAAGAGTTGCCACAAAACTTTGCTATAGCATAATTGTGTTACAGTACCTAAGAAAGCTGTACCTTAAAATCTATAATCACTTTGGGACCCAAGCATCCTGAATATTTTGGTACTGATAACTGCATTTGTTTAGAAAAAAAGCAACCAGTGTACATACTTGAAAAAGACTAAGACTTGCTGAACAGAGAGAGAATCAGCTAGCAGGCAGCAAAAGAGAAGAAATTTTAAATTATGTACTGCATTGGTGGAATGTATTTGGCCTGGCTAAAGAACATATTTACATCAAGAGAGCACTTTTGCTACCTGGTCTTCCTTCAAACCATCTTCTGCTGTTCTTTGTACATTTTCAATACCAATGAAACTAAGGGAAAAAGGTAATATCTGTTACTAGAGCAACTGATAAAGCTGGAAAAATACACAAGCTTTCAAGCACACTAGGTCTTCCTTAGCACTTGCATTATTTTATTTCCTGAAATAAACCCACGCAGTAACTTCACAGGGGAAGGGGTACTGCAGGTCAGCCTTTATCTGTAGGATATAGGTCTGGTCTTGCACTGGGCAAGAACCAAATCTACACGGCACTCAAAGTTGTTAGTGGGTTTCTGTTAAATAAGGCAGCCTGAGAGCCTATCCATATTCATCTTGCAGGGTGAATTTTCTGAGTGAAATGACCATGAGCTACTTGAGTTAAAGATCTTAGAGGATATATTCTATCTTGACTTGCATGATGATCACCACCAAAAAAAGTGTACCCTTCTTTCCTTTGGTGTTCATTATACTTTCTCCAGACAGAACTGACACCACAAAGGGGAGAGATACAGAGAGACACCACCCTACCATTTCCATCTGTTCCAATCTGGCTATTACCATTCCCAATGGAAATAAACACTGTCTTATTTAAGTAAGTCAAAGTGCAGAAATGAGCCTGGCAAACTACCTGTAGCCCAGAACCTGTCCAGAGACTTGTCAAGCCAAAAGAAAGGACAAATTTCAATGGGCCTACATGCATGAAAACTACCTGCTGTTGACTTCTGGCAGCTGGCAACTGTTGCTGAACCCCTGAAAGCTCTCCTTGGTGAAATGGCTGCTGCCCCTGTAGGGTTAGTGGCTGCACTTTATTGTGCTGGACCGGGGCTTGCTTGGCAGGCTGCAGTGCGGGCTGCAGCAATGGCTTTTGTACTTGTCACCTAGGTTGCTGGCATGGCAGTGGCAGAGGATGGAGAGGCATTGTGTATTTATACTGCAAGGAAAAGAGACAAGACTGTTATTAAAATGTGTAAAAAATAGATTATCTTTCTTCTGCTAAAATAATAGCAATATTGTCCGAGAGAGAAAAATGATAGATAACGAATATAATCTGCCTAGTCCTGCATGCGGTGATGCTAATACCACTTGTTCCCACAGTGCCCAGACACAACCCAAAAGTTTGTCTGGTCCTTCCATAATCTTTAAAATCCAATCTAGTCCTGCGCATACTTTCGAGAGTACCTGGGATACTGCTGCTGCATATTGGATATGCAATGCAGGGTGGTCACAGTCTCAGGACTGTCCATGTGAGAGAGACATCCCTCCAGCATGATGAGGGGCAAGAGACAAGCTCAGGTGCTCTGACAGCTACCCTTTTGCAGAGAGAACCTGGGCTTTGTTCCAGGATGCTCACCTACTAATGCTGTCAGATTGTTTTAGAATGGCTAAATGATTTGCAAAGGCAAGGATAGCTCTCTGTGGCAGAGCAGGCACTCTTTCCTCAACATCAGATCTCCATGCCTGGGCCACCCACTTTCCCAAAATCAGTTTTCAGCAAAGCTCAAACTCGATTGCTGCCTACTTCAATGTATTTTGTAAACAGACTGCATTAGACCTTTTTTGAACACTTTTATTATTCAGCTATACCCTGGGGATAAGATGTTAGATGACTTGGTGACGTTCCCAGAAGTCCCATTCATATGGGACTCCCCATATGAAGGAACGGGGTTTGCTTCTTCTATAAGCATTCCTGCCTCCATCGCTGACTAACCGCTGAATCCCAAAGGAAGAAGAGTTGTTCCAGAATGACCTTCTCTTTCCTGAGCCATGGGTAATTCATGAGGCATGGTTTGAATGTGAGGAAGCACAGAAGCAGGGTACCTTAAGTCCTGCTCCTGCTCCTTAAGGCTCCTGTGGCCTTTGCCTGAGCCCTGGGTATGAAGAATGCAGTGCAGCTAGATGGATTTAAATGGCTCCCCATAGTCATAGTGGCCATGCTATGAGAGTATGTGAAATGGGAACATTAATTTCCACCTAGTACTGTGCATCTTTCAACATTATCAACGTGATAGTATCAGAACACCCCATGGAAAAAGATTGGAAAATTATCCCTCCTAAGACCCAAATATGAAGATGATCTGCCTTTTCAAAGGGAACTGAAGTGACACTAAGTATCCTGGTCAAGTTGGCAGAGGAAGTAGGAGTTTCAGCCATCTGAATCATGCTTCGGATCCTAAAACACAAGGGTAGATTTTTATGAAAGGGTTTGCCTTCTTACGGTCTGTTATGTAAAACACTGAAATGTGTTGGTTTGGGTTTGTGGTGGTTTTTTTTTCTGAATACCTAAAGACATGATGTGCATTAGTCTAAATAGACTTTTAGACATGATACATTATTTTGCATGGTGGTCCATTTTCAACAATGTCTATCACCAGCTAAAGCAGTAACTAAGGGTTGCTACCTATTCTGCTAAGCATTATTAGAATGAAAAGCTAGCGCAACCACAGAGAAAGATTTTGTTTAAAAAACTTATGTGTTGTGGCAAACACATAAGAAAATAGAACTCAAAACAGTACTTTGAATCTCTAGACTTCTTGTTTTTTCAAATATGCACATACAGCAAATAATGTGTTGTTTGAAAATAGAGGAGTAATTACCTGTGGAAGCATGTTTATATTCTGTCTTCCATATTGTCTCATCTTCTGAGAAACAAACAGAAATTATTATAAATTGCTCATTGCTTTCATACCTTACCCTCATTCCATTACTGTAGCACCTTCCCTGTTCATCTAAATGTTAATGCTCTCATGTGGTTTTGGCTCATTGCAAGCCTACTCTGCTTGAAAAACAAGAAAATCTACTCCCGGATTTTTCAAATACCTCTGCCTGAATTGTCATCTTACACTGCTCAACATCATGCAAATGATATTGGAGATCTTCTCATAAAGTGGATTATGCAGGCTTGTCACATTGCAAGACTCTCAGGAAGGTTTGCCTTAAGAACAAAGAGAAAATATTTGTCTTGATGGAGGGAGACAAACTGAGAGGTTTTTTAAGAAAAGCTTTGTGTGAAAGGTTTCTTAAGGAAGTTTGAGATTTGTACACATGTAGTCTTGTTCAGGACAAAAATAAAGCAAAGCAGTTTGGCATGTCCTTATCTTTCCACCATCTTTGATCAATATTATCACTGTTTTCATTTGGGCAATTCATGGATCATGGCCTAAATAAATATGCTTGTCAGTTATTCATGGTGTTTGCCTTCTGAATAAAATAATTTAAAATATCCTGACACTTTTGCAACAGCTTTATCTGTTCACTTAGGTATGCGACATTAGTGTCAACCATAGTGTGTGCTTTTTGTCTATTTTGCTTTTTGTGACAACCAAGAGTTCCTTTCTTGTATGGTTGCTGTTTTGAGTGGCCTGGCTGACCCTTCTGAATTCCCATTGACATGAGTGGGAATGCTACTAGAAACTTGTTTTCATTTAGGAATACATCATGACAGCTCTGTAGCACATATGCTTCCACTAATGGAAGCTAGATCTGACATTGATACAAAAACTGCAGCCAAAAGAACTGCTGCAAGGAAATTAAGGATAAATCTAGCACCCCACTTTACAAAACTACCATCTGTTAAGACTGGGACATCTTCAAAACAGAGCATTATTGGCAACCTCTCTGCATATCACTGTGGCTATCATTAGCTACTTGCACTTTAACTGAGCAAGTGGGAAAGTTAAGATGGTAAGACTGAGCAATGCCTCAAGAACAATTTCTTTCTGGTTTACCTTGTTGAAATGTTTAAATACCAGGTTTTGTTCCAATTACCTTTTTTTTCCTTCTTATACCCTTCCATGCTGTGACTTGGTTTAATGTATTGGATGAAGGTTTATGCCACTGTGTCTTGTTGTTAATATTACCTTGATGAAATATACAGGCCACAGTAAGGGCTGACAGGCAAAGACTAATTCTATTTTCTTGGGTTACAGGTATTAGGTTTTACATAAAGAGTTGCCAGGCAATTCAGCCAGAAGTAAGTTGGCTGTTCTGATGTGAGGGACTACTAGGGGCTAATGTGAGTAGATGTTATAAGAAAACAGCAAAAGACAGGAACAAAACTTTCCGCAGGGAAAATGCATATTATCTTTCTTCAAATTTCCAAGTTACATTTTAATCCAGAATTTTTTTTTTTCCCAAATGGATTGCATTTCAGATTATTACACAGTTGTTGAAAGGAAAGTATTGCCTTGCTATTCTCCACCCATTTTTCTAACACTTGAAAAAGTTTTGAAATGTTGTCAGGATTCCGACCAGCCCCACTTCTGAGGTTTTGCTCTGCGTTTTAAGGACCACATCATCTAGACATACGATAGGAGAGTGGTGGCAAGTCATAGCAGGGGGTATATTATTTCCTACAATACTTACCTTTTTTTCATTTGCAGCTGTCACATTAATCAAGAGGTGATCATGCATGGAATGGGAGGATAGTCTAAGCCTCAAGGCTTATACTTTGCCATTCCCTGTGTGCTGGCAGGCTGAGGGTATATCTGCAACCAGACAGAACAGCTATGAGAGCCATCCTGAGCAGGGGAGATGATACCCACAGACATACGGACAAAATGAGGAAGCCCAGTACGTGGGGTATATGAACTGTTATACTACCAACTTCAATACACTATTGAGAATGCTAATTTTTTCTTCTGTCCTTTACATTTCCCTGATATGACCCTGAGGTTGTGAAAGCAGTCCTGCTGCTGTCATGGCACAAACCATCCCTGGAGTACAGATGTCTTAGAATTTATTGATCTCTCTTGGTGGCATTATGTTCAAATAGACGCCACAGTTAGGGTTGAACACCTATATGGGATTCAGTTCCAGTAGCCAATCTGTGTGAATTCAAGTCTGTGTTTTAAAATAAATGAGCATTTTTACTTCATTCACTAGCTCTGCAGGCACACCATCACTTGGTTAGACAGAAGGAAGCATATTAAGGAGCTGAGGTGGAGTGATTATAAGCACCACTTTCAGCAGCAGCTCATTATTAGGTGATCCTGGCTAAAGCACAAAGCCGTGCTTTTCAGCTATGGGTAAAACCCCTCCCCCTATAGAAACTGAAATATCACTAATCGGTCTTGCCTTGTTAACCAGAACTTTGATACTTCCCACTGCAGTTACACATCCAGTTCTCTTACCTCTATGGTGTAAAGTAAATATCTACTGCTAGGCATGACTGACAAACACTCTTGGTCAAGACAGCAGTACATTTGCTTACATCCTAGAAAGCTATCGGCTGTCCTGAAGACTTCTGCTGGTTTTTGCACTATCACTCTTCAGCTGTCTTTTTCATTTAGATATATGAAGATTGGATACTTTTCCCTGGAAATAGTCCCGAAATATGGAAATTTTCTTCCACAGACCATTAACTGAGCTCAGATCGGCTAACCTGGAGGATACAAAGACAACTTACCTTCTCCAGCATCAGTGGGCTGGGAAGGGAAAATAGATATATTGGCAAAGATGATCCTGCAGTTCTGTTCAAGCTGCAGAAACACGTGCACAAAAGCCAACCAGCTGAGTAGATTGTCATGCACCTTAAATAAGCAAGAAACTTAGACTGTGATATACTGGTGCACAATTTACAGGCAAAGCAACATGTGTGCCAAGGAGACATGAAATCAGCATAGAGCTGCTGAGAGATTTCCAAGCACTTCCTGGAATAAAACTGTGTTGCGAGAAGCTTGAGATTAATGTCAGTTTTAGCAAATCTATGCTACTTATACTAGTATGAACAGCAGTTCTCTTTTGATAATCCTGCATTTTTTTAATCATGAAGAAGAAGAATACAAACTTTCCACAATATATATTTTCCGATATTAATAGGAATGTAATCCATCTTCTATGGGAACAAAATTTTAATTTATTTTGGTTACTGAATAAAATATTCTAACTAAGGGATTTCATAGGCACACAGTAAAAATGCTACCTGAGATCCCAATGCAATCAATAACTCTGTGTTTAGTTTTTTTGTGTAAAATTACATTTTGTCATCAATATGTAATTATCCTGGAATGCACAAGCTGATTTGGCTATCTCCTCTTTTTTGGAGCAATCAATTATCTGAAGACACAGAGAGCTATTCACCCTCATAACAATCCATTTCACAAGTAGCAGCCTTCAAAAATGAAGATCCATCATAGGCAATAAAGCCAATCCATCTGGCGTACAGCTCCATCAAATTTAATTCCCAAAACAATGGGAATTTATCGATGTTCTGACATACAGAATGATACAGTGACATAGAAAGTATATTCTGACTACCTTAGCATATCAAAATAATTGATAAAACTAACAAACATGTACGGTTATCAGTATGACTTTAAAAAAATGTTACTTTTTTTTGCTGGATCAGTCTGTTCTTCCAGAAGTTGGGGACCAATGAGGTCTCCCATTTTGGTTTGTTGGCATTATCTCCATGTTATATTGTCTCTCAATAAATAAGAGCCTTATTCAAATGACTAAGCAATCATGCTAAAGAGGGGTATAAAGGAAGGGCTCATGAATAATTAGTTCCCACTCTGCTATCACACACAAAGTTATAAACCTACTTTCTTATTATTTTTAACTGCATGTTAAAGCCTGCATTTGAGAAGAAGTTTTCTGGCAAACTTCAGTTCATACTGAGAGGCAATAGCCCCAATTCTGATCCCATTTACATCAGGTGTAAATTTCCACTGAAGTCAGTGGGCTAACAAGTTGTTCAACTACCTTGAAGTGTTTCACACACCTTTGATTCTGATACACGAATCATCTGACAGAATACTATGACTGTTACTTTACATCAAAGGAACTGAGTCTCCCCCTCTACTCTGCTTTAGTGAAACCCCACCTGGAGTACTGCATCCAGCTCTGGCGCCCCCAACATAAGAAGGACATGAACCTATGGAGTGGGTCCAGAGGAGGGCCACAGAGATGATCAGAGGGCTGGAGCACCTCTCCTGTGAAGAGAGGCTGAGAGGGCTGCTGTTGTTTGTTCTGGAGAAAATACAGAAGTACAGCCTTCCAGTACTTAAAAGGGGCCTACAGGAAAGATGGGGAGGGAACCTTTATGAGGGAGTGTAGTGGTAGGACGAGAGATAATGATTTTAAAATGAAAGATAGGACATTTAAATTAGATATTAGGAAGAAATCTTTTTCTGTGAGGGTGAGAGACTGGTACAGGTTGCCCAGAGAATTTGTGGATGCCCCATCCTTGGAAGTGTTCAAGACCAGGCTGGATGGGGCTTTGAGCAACCTAGTCTAGGTGTCCCTGCCTAGGACACCTAGACAACAGGACAACAGCAGGGTTGGAAGTAGACAATATTTTTTCCCTTCCAACTCCAACCATTTTGTGATTCTATATCTGCTTTCGCTACAGAAAAAGATATGATAGAGCAAACATCAGACATAAGCAGTGCTCATTCAACTCAGCAGACCATAAACAGCAATTTCTGCATGCAGATCAGTCTGCAGACATCTGGACCTGATTCCTCAGCTGTTTCCTTACTGCATATCTTTATATTGACCTAATACCTGCAGTTCTAGCAAGAATCCTTCTCCTACATCTGAGTTGCCACACAATTCTCTATGCAATGCTTGAGTTGTGTGAACAAGATATAATAAGCTTCAGCTGCAGTATGGAAGACTAAACTTAGACATTGATAGTAACTCTTCAGCCATGCAGATAGCTAAACACCAGAGCAGGATGCTTAAGAAGGAGATGTTCTTTTCTTCAGTGGCAGTTCCTGGAAACCTCTGTCAGGAAACAGTTAGGTACAGCTGGTCCTGATTCAAGCCAAGAAGCTGGGCTAGGTATCCTCTTGATGCGTCTTACAGTTCTTTTTTCCTGAATGGCAGGTAAGAGTGTTAAGAGCCCGCTCCTAGCAGCCTTGGTAAATAAAGCACTATGGGGCTCCCTGGAATATGGCTTACCCAGACACAAGTTTGTAGTTTTACTCACAGTCCAGAAGGACAAGATAATTTTATGGGAGATCCTCTATTAGTCATGTTGCTTTTCATGTGGGAGTAGCTTCAAAAGGAGTGTGAGAGGCTAAGTGCTCTGCTTCCCTGTGTTTTAATGGAATGGAGAGAAAAGAAAGACTTGGAGGCATTTTTCTGGATTTTCTGCCTTATATCTTTTTACTTACCAGAAAAGAAAGCGTCCATTCTCTTTTCTTTTAGTTAAGGACAAATCTTTAAGCTGCTATTGTCAAGGTATGTTGTGATTGAGTACATCTACACTATTAGGGTTGTTTCCTTCAGCATTGCGAAGAAGTGAAGATCAGATAGGAAGTCCTTTTCCCTGTACTCTACAGTGAAGATGCAGCTGATGTAGTAGTGCTCTGAAAACTGCAGCAGATCAGGGTGGACAAGAAGTATCTCTGGAGAGAAGAGGTATATTCTATTAAATCAAGAGTTAATTTTTCGACACCTAACACCATCTATAGCTATTACTCACGTTCACAACCCCAATGGGATCAGGACATGATTCTTTATCCCTGCTTACTTACCTTCCATATCTGACATTCTCACCAGCTCCCTGCTTTTCCTTCTTATCTTCTGTGACCTTCACAAGTTTTAAAGACATCTCTCTGATCTTCAAGGTCCCTTCAAACTCTAACCATTCTATGATTCTATGGTTCTCCACCACTTTTTCCACATTGCTTTTTACTGTTTTCCTAGAGTTCTCTATTTACCCACTCATCTGTCTCCTGTTACTATCTCTTGTTCTCCCCTGCCTCCATTGGCATTGTGGTCCTCTTTCTGGCATTTATAATGTTTTATGCAAAGACAGAAGCCTGAATTCTAACAGTGAACACACAGAAGAGTCATAGTGATTTCAGCAGGGGACAGACAAAGGGTTTTCTCACACAAGGAAAGATAAGGGAAAAGTGCTCTTACTGTGGGATGCCTTCTATGGCCAAAGATTAATTTCATCTCACTTAGTTTAAAATGCCTACAAAAAAAAACCCACCAATTTAATCTATCCTAGATCAAGGTTCTCAGCATGAGAAGCGTTTTAGGTGACTAGTATCTATAATTTTACCTTGCATTATGTTCTTGCACGCAGGTCTTAAAATAAGAGCAGAAATTTACAGTTACCTTCTAGCACTTCTCCAAACATTTGTAACCACACAAATAAACTCAAGTTTCAACTCTAGAGAGCATTTCAGGTTCTGTTACCTTAGTGACAGTGTTATTTATCTCTTGGCGAAAAGAAAAAAAAAGGGCATAAGGCTGGTCAGAAGCCCTCTCTATTCAGTAAGAGAAAGGGATCCCATTGCATGTGTATTTATATCTTTCCTTCTAAGCAGACTAATACTAATTAAGGACTGTAATTTTTTGCAGCCTTTTAACTGAAATTCTGGAAAGAACATTTCCATGGCTTTATAGACAGTATGCACTGAACTGAAAGTAAATGCAGCTTTTTGTCCATTAAACAATGATATCACAGATAATTTGATACTGCTCAACCACTGCTGCTTCACTGCAGGAGTTTAAAAAAAATATGTTGAAATGGGAGTCTCCTCTGAAGTATTTTGTAGGGTGCATGACTACAGTCTTTGAGAAGTAAAGTACATCTAAATATTACTATTATAGATATTAAAATAATATTTCTCATGTCCTAGCTGCTGGCAGTTCTGTAAGTATGCCTAGAACAGACATTTATGCAGATACATTTTGATAGACCACATTGAAGCAATGGTCCCAGCAAGCCACTGCCCAGCTTATGCAGCAATAAACATTTCTTTCACTGGAGTTTCTTTTGAACACAGACCTTAAGGTCACAAGCAGCTCATTGCTGTCTTTTGGGACAGAAAATTTAGTTTCCATCAAACAAAAATTTTGATAGAAAATACGAAATTTTTCCTATATTTTCCAGTTTCTGTCTGGAATCCTGCCATGACATGTTTGAGTTTTTTTCGAGCTAGCATTCCTCTCTGTCTCTACCAGAGGTGCTGTGTGTCCTTTTGCCTGCCGCAGTCCCCTCTTGATTGCAAAACTTGACTAGAATCCATTGATTCCCCAGCTCAAGATAAAAGCCAAGTGTCAGAGTTTTTGTCTACACAAGGCTGCTTAGGAAATGAATACAAGCTAAGCAGCAGCGTGATTTTGAAGTGTAGTGGTGCAACTATATTCAACATCTTTATAGATTCTCCCATCAAAGAGGAGGAAATGTAATTCTGACCTAGTACTGGAAAAGTGTTCTATTTAGAAAGCAGAGTTTAAATATTAATTCAGAATAATTTCCTCAAATCTTTCATGAAAAGAAAATTCATCTAACAGCATCTTCCCTAGGATGCCAAAAAAAAAAATATTTTTGGCAGGGGGGAAAAAGGTCACTTCTGCTGAAGTGATTTATCCTGTAGTTCCTTATTCAAATACTGTAGGCTCTGCTACTTTGCAGCCGAGGAAGAACCGCCAGGTGCTCAGACAGGCAGCTGCAATCTCAGCTGTGGCATTAGTTTTGACAGAAGGGAGACTTTTCAGGTCTCCATGGCTTGCTGCTGGCTGGCCTGTGGGAGTGGGAGAGGAACTGCTGATGGCAGGGGCGGCCGGAGCAGGGGTATAGAGGAGGGTAAGACCAGACAAGGAGGGACATGTCTGAGCAGGGGGCATTCCCTGAGCAACTGAACCCGGGCACCCTTCTTGAACGGGACAGAAAGGGGCAGAGCCTGCACCCTGCAGCGCGGGAGATTTAAGCAGACAAAAACAATCATAGAATCATAGAATGGTTTGGGTTGAAAGGGATTGTAAAGATCATCTAGTTCCACTATCCTATGGTTCCACCAGACCAGGTTGCTCAAAGCCCCATCCAACATGGCCTTGAACACCTATCAGTTTTCCCTGATGAGGAAAAACAATCAGCCCAGCTGATTGCAACAGACAACCACATATATTTCTCAGTGGCAGCATGGGACTACCTACCAAAAAGCAGTGTCCTAGCCTCCTCCTGATCTTCTAGCACCCGGCGGAACCAATGCAGCCACACAGATGGAGCTCCTGTCCAAGCATGTGACCATCCAGGTTTCTGCCTGTGGGATGTGTGAAGGGATATTCCTAGAGGTGGAAAGTGGTTGCAAGCAAGTCTGTGGGAGGTGTGACCAGATTGACAAACTGCTCTGCTTGGTGGCTGAGCTGAGGGAGGAGGTGGGCAGACTGAGGAGTATTCAAGAGTCTGAGAGTCTGATCAATGGAGCCATACTCTGCCATCTATGATGTGTGCTGGCCAACTCAGCATGGCCACTATGGAGGCAGGTCCTGGACCTGCCTTGTGCCTGGAGGAAGACAGCATCACAAGGGATAAGGAGAGGTGGAAGAAGGTTACAGCACAGAGTGGTAAGAGAAACCCCTCTTTACCCTCTAAGACACCCTTACAGGATAGGCACGAGGTCTTGTGTACAGCAGATGAAGCAGATAATGAGATAGAGGCTATGCAAGCAGTCTTGCTAAACTCAGAGAGACCAACCCCTTGGCAACAAGACCTGCATTAAGACCAGCGCTGAGAATAAACAACAGTTCATTGGTGATTCCCTCCTGAGCAGAATGGAAGCACCCATTTGCAGACCTCTTTTCAGGGAAGTCTGCTGCATCCCTGGGCCTCAAATCAGGGACATCACCACAAGACTGGAAAGCCTAGTACAACCTTCAGTCTACTACATATTCATGCTCTTTCATGTGGGTACGAATGATGTCGCAACAAAAAGTATGAGGTCAGAGCCCTGGGAAGAATGCTAAAAATTGGGACCACAGGTGATGTTTTCCTCAGTCCCCCCAGTGATGGGGGTAGACTTTGGAAGAAACAGATGAGCTCAAGATATCGATACCTGGCTCCAGGACTGGTGCCTCCGCCAAAACTTTGGAGTTCTTAACCACGGAATAACCTTTGAATATAGAGATGAAGAAAAAGCAAGAGACATTCAATGCTTTTTTTGCCCCAGTCTTTAATAATACTGATAGACCCTGCACTGCCCAGTACCCTAAGTAGGAGCACCACGAGAGTGGGAACAGTGACTTTCCATTTGTGGACAATGATGTTGTAAGGGACCTACTGTATCAGCTGAATGTTCACAAATCCATGGGGACTGATGGGATTCATCCCACAGTACTGCAGGAGGTAGTGGATGTTACGGCAGGACCCCTCTCGNGTACTGAAGGAGGTAGTGGATGTTATGGCAGGACCCCTCTCGATCAGCTATCAAAGGTTTTGGGAGGTCCCTGCTGACTGGAAGCTAGTCAATGTTATTCCAACTTACAAGACAGACATGAGGAAAGACCCAGAGAACTACAGACCTGTTCTTCTAACCTCAGTTCCTGGAAAAAGATGGAGAATATTATACGGGATACTATTGACTGCATTTAAAGAATAATGCAACTAGGCAGAGCCAACATAGGTTCACAAAGGGAAAGTCCTGTTTAACTAATCTGATACCCTTTTAGGATAAGGCCAATTGCCTAGTGGATGAAGGGAAGGCGATGGATGTAGTTTTTCAGGATTTTAGTAAGGCTTTTGATACTGTCTCACAGCATCCTTCTGAACAAGTTGTCCAGCTGTGGGATGAGCAGGTTCACGGTGTGCTGTGTGAAGAACTGGCTGAAGGGCAGAGCTCAAACGGTTGTAGCGAAAGGGGCTACATCTGGCTGGGGGTGTTTCTCAGGTTTCAATTCTAGGCCAGTCCTGTTCAATATATTTACCAAAGATCTGGATGCAGAAGTTAAATGTACCATTAGCAAGTTTGCTGATGATACCAAACGGGGAGATGCTGTTGACTGTCTTGAGGGATAAGAGGCCTTGCAGGGGGGATCTAGATAGATTGGAGCATTGAGCAATGATTAATGGGATGAAATTTAACTAGTCCAAATGCAGATTCTGCACCTAAGATGGAGGAACACTGGGCACAAGGATAAATTGGGAGAGGAGTGACTGAACTGCAGCCCTGCAGAAAGGGTTCTGGGGTTGCTTGTTGGCACCAGGCTCAGCAGGAGTCAGCAGTGTGCCCTGGCAGCCAAGAGGGCAAACCATGTCTCAAACACAGTATAACCAGCCAGTAAAACGAGGTGATTATCCTGTTGTATTCAGTGTTTATGTGGCCTCATTTTGAACACTGTGTGCAGTTCTGGGCCCCACAATTTAAGAAGGATGTTAAGGTCCTTGAATGCAACCAGAGGATGCAAAGTTGGTGAAAGAGCTGGAAGGAATGTCCTCTGAGGAGCATCTGAGGATTTTGGACTTGTCTAGTTTGGAGGAAAGGAGGTGGAGGGGTGAGCTCATGGGTCTCTACAGCTTCCTGAGGAGGGGAAATGGAGAGGGAGGTGCTGCTCTCTTCTCCCTGGCATCCACTGATAAGATGCATGGAAATAGTTCAAAGCTGCTCCAGAGGAGGTTTAGACTGGACATTAGGAAGCATTTCTTTACTGAGAGGGTGGTCAAACACTGGGGCAGGCTTCCTAGAGAGGTGGTAAACGACCCAAGCCTGTCAGTATTTAAAAGGCATTTGGACAATGACCTTAATAAAGTTTTAAGTTTTAGTTGGTCAAGCAGTGGGGCTAGATGGTCATTGTAGGTCCCCT
>VXAK01020805.1:38299-74130 GCA_013399435.1 Arenaria interpres
AAGGTAGTACACTGAGACTGTTGGTAAACTCAGTAATTCTACAACACGGAATTTAGACACACCAATGACAGTTTCGCTGGCATAAAGTTCAGGCATCTCCTATGTAAATCTCCTGTCCCTGGACTACTTGCCCAGATTTCCATCTTATTCTGGAAAGTGGAATGGATATATGGGACAATGCCTTCCATTTCAGCTGAACTGCAAGAGAATTACAGAAAAATGTGGAAGCACCCTATGAAACAGTCTCCTGCTAGCCTTAGATCTCATGCTGCAGAACAGCTAAATCAGTCAGAGGAATTGTGTCCTATTTCTCTCTGTCTGGAAAGGAAGTTTTGACAGACAGCTCAAGGCAGCCTTTTTGTTTTCCCTCCTTCATCTTTCTCATGACTTTGTGAACACAACCAGGCAAGGGTAGAGCTGCTGGCCCAGTCCAACCAAGAAATCTCAGAAACAGCCCTGAGATCCTCTGATGCTCTTTAGGTAGCTGTGAAATGCTTCCCCTTCCCTACTCTGCACCAGCTCACCTGCAGTCACAGCAGCAGTTGTGTTTGACTCGCTCCCTGCTGCTGGCAGCATCAGTGCCTCTCCTGCCTTCTCCTGCAGTAGCACTAAGCTGTGTGAAGGGAGAAAATAAAGTTTCTAATATTTAGAAGCAAATTTGCATAGGCATGAATGACTGTGTGCTACCTTTGAGCTACCTTTCATGCAGTAGTAGAGATTCATAAGGGAAAGCCAATACTTTTGTGCTGACTCTGTACCACTGCTGTGGATGCCAGGCTGCAGAGGTCCACTGCTTAAAAGATAACGAGCTATCTACCATCACTTCTTTGCACAACACAATCTTAATTCACTTCATGCTAATCATGCACATGAACACAACTCATTTCTCCTTTATTAATTTAACACTGTGTAATAAAGAAGTGAAAGAACAACAAGGAAGAAGTAAAAAAATAAAAATTAAAAAGGAGGATAAAGGAACTTAGGAGGTTTACACCTGGCTACAATGGTGACACTTGCATGAATATGAAAAAGTTGAAAGTAGATCTGTAACATGGAGAGATTCGTAAAGACAAGGTGCCTTTAAGACAGCTTCCTTAACAGGAGTTAGTATTCCTTTGGGAGCACTCTGTATTAGACAAAACATGTGAGAGACAGCTCAGGATGCAGCTGAATGTAAGAGGCTTCACTTGCTGACAAAGACAGCATCGCTATCATAATGTATCAGCAGGACACTTTGCTTGATGAAGCAAATCAGTTATCCTCAAAGATTCAGGACACAGAATACAGTAATAAATAAGCAAATAAAGCTACCTGGATCTTTTAAAACACTTAAATTTGAGTGGCTGTATTGAAAATGTATGACTTTTAAGGTTTAAGTACTATGTTTTCCTCACTACAACTGTTGTCCAGGTACAGAGCTGATAATCTGATATTCAACTAGCATTGAAGAGGAAACAAAAACCTGTGGGAGATGTGGACATCTGGAGTGGCAGCTAAAGGAATAGACTAAAATGCTGCCTGTCACCTACATGTAGGCAACTAAATCATATTGCAAATGAGTAGCTTAATGTTCTTCTTTCTTAATTTCAGCTTTTGAGCGCATATTAAATGAAGGTGAGAAGATGTAGGGAACATCCTGTCCCACTGCTTCCACACCACTCCTTTAGGAGACACTGCAATCAGATCTCAAATAATGTACTCATTTGGATGTTTTTTCTGTCCCCACCTGATTCATCTGCTGACATTGCTGCTGCACCAGCAATGTTGTCTGGTCTGAAAGTAGCCAGGGAGGGGGAAAGCCACATCTATAGCTTACCTGCTGCTATGACAACAAAACTATTGCATTGATGAAAAAAATTATGCTTCACATTTATTCACTATTTTCTATAATTCTGTGGAGGAAACCAAAGGCTTTTGATTTTTAAGTTATATATTTCCTTGCTGAAATACAACTAGTGCGCTCGATGCTTTGTTATCTTGTAATAAATAAACATAGAAACTAAGTAGGCCTTCCACTGGTTTAAAGTAATTGATAATTTGAATTAAAAAAATGTAGGTATTTGACTTGGAAAAAAAAGGAAAGCTGATCCAGGACTAGGGGTATAAATTGAGACACAAAAGAACTAAATGGAGTTTCTTGGATCTTATGTAGACTTCATGTGTGATTTTTGATTGGATCACAAAAACTTTATAGTGTTCAGCTTTAGATTTTACCAGTTTTCCTTACATTCATGAATTTTCTTTATGTCTACCCTGTTCACTTTCTCTAGTCCATGCAACCATACCTAGTTTTGACCCAGCCTTCGTTCAGAGACTTTTTTCTTGTTTTGAAACCAACCAGGAAAAACTCATAAGAAACATCTGGAATGGCTTAATTGCTAGTTTTGCATTATGGATTTCTACTCCTGGCCAGCTCTAGTGGCCAGCTTTCTGGCCAGAGAAAAGGAGGCTGAGGGGAGACTTTATCTCTCTCTACAGTTACCTGAAAGGATGTTGTAGAGATGTGGGGGTAGGTCCCTGCTCCCAAGTAGCAGGTGATAGGACAAGAGGAAGTGGCATCAAGTTGCGCCAGGGGGGAAGTTTAGACTGGATATTAGGAAAAATTTCTGCACTGATAGAATTATTAAACACTGGAACAGGCTGCCCAGGGAAGTGGTTGAGTCACCACCCCTGGCAGTATTTAAAAGACGGGTAGATGTGGTGCTTAGCAACACGGTTTACTGATGGGTTTGTAAGTGTTAGGTAGATGGTTGGACTTGATGATCTTAAAGGTCCCTTCCAACCTAGACAATTCTATGATTCTATTACTCTATTCTGCTCCTTACTGTAAAGTGGGTTTATCAAAGGATTTGTCATGCCTTCATTTGTACAGATGCTCAGGTCAGCAACTATGTCCTGCTTTTGCCATTCACTACTGTGTCATCTCTCCTGGAGAACATGACATTCAGATAATGCCACAGTACCTATTTTGGGGAAACTAATATATTAACATATTATTATTATTATAATTGAGTAATGGTTTATAGTTTTTACAATTATAATTTATAACAATAGCTAATAATAATTGTTACTAACAGCTCCTTACCAAGCTGGTTCACTTTGGGTTTGCATAGAAGGGAGATCTGAACCCACACCTACTCCTGGATTATAAATGTTCACTCTAGACCTTAGTACAATAAATCACCGTTTGCAAGGTCAAAACTCCTTGATCGGCAAGTGAGAAATTGAACTGAGTTTACAGGGCTAGAAGGAAGTGCTACACTCGTGGGAGGAATACACAGCCTGCTTACGAGAGGATAACCAAAACCCCAGGAGTGCAGAAGAAATTAGTGGACTTGAAGAGATGATTATCCTGTCTTGTGCTTGGTGAGTTGTTGGTTTCTGGACCCAAGCTACAGTTGTCTAAGGGCTCCCACAATCCCAAATTACATCCCAGAGTAATAAAAGCCTATGCACTGTACCTGTGTCTGCTGGGCAATGTTATGCAAAGCACTGTACATCTGCAGCAGCTGCACAATCTGGAATGTGAAAGCAGGGATTTTCAAACCTCATTGCTTTACATGTTCCTCATAAATGGAAAAGAAAAAACACAAACCATTTTAAACAGCTTAGTATTTCTAGACAATCTAGTTTTCCTTTCAAGGTTCAGTTGTAGTTCTACTCCTGTGTACCATTACAGCAGCTTTTTTATGACAGTTCTGTTAAAATCCAAAGGCAGCTCCTGTCTGAGTGTGATTTTCAGCTTCTGAGGCATTTTCTCCACACAGTAGAGCAATGAATCAAAGTATTTAAATGGAGACTGCTGTAATATTTCACAGTCCTGCTGGAGACAGAAACACAGTAGCCAGACTGAGACTGCAAACAGACCTGTTTGCTTGCAGTCCTGTAAAAGGCCATGCAAGCACTTACATCTCTCTTTAGCACTGAACACCATAAAACATACCATGAATGTAAATCTAAGCTGTGTATAAGCATTTGCAGGACCGGAATATCAAGAGTTACCTTCAGCAAGTGCAGGTATATTTGGTGAGTTCTTGAGAATCATGGTGCAGTAAATAAAATACTGCAAACTTTGTGGTTCTCACTTACAAATGGTCTTTGGGTTTGCAGTGTTTGAGGGAAAAAGTGGAACTTCAATCCATTGAAATTTTTGTCCAATTTTTTTTCTTTTAAAAGAAGTTGTAGCAACACTCCACTATTTTGAAACCTAGGACTGGGAAAATTATCGGACATCTTGGACACTGTCTAAATCGCAGTTTTTCACTTTTTTTTCCACCTCACTTCTGTTATTAAATGAGCTGCTCTAGGAAATTAGACAAACTGGAATCTTCACAAGTTACTTTTCAAGTATGCTCAAGAGTGCAGATAACATCATATAAGATTTTTATCCTGGAAATGAAAACTAATGCTGATTGATTGCACCTTGCTGTAACACAACTTATATAAAAAAATATGAAAGAAAATTTTGTATGGTAAATTAAATTATAGGCTTTGTTTAAGAAGAAAATTTTTTTTTGTATCAGCTGGGCAAAGTTTTGCTGTTGCTCACAGGAAGGACTCTTCCAATATACCTTACCTATTGACAGAAACAAATATGGCTCAATTAAACTCTACTAACATGCAGCTGATTAATTATGTCTTCCAACAAGCAGATTAGCTAAATATTTGCTGTCATTCAAGAACAAGGCTTGGCTTCCTGTAGAAGTACAGCTCTATGTTCACACCTTCAAGATCACGGTCGAAAGCACCGCCTTGCACAGAGTCGTCTTGCTGAGACAGCACCTAGATGATCCCTGAAGTCTTGCCTTGTACTACCAATCTATTAAATCACAGTAAATGAGTCTGCCTCATAAGGCAGTAGGGAAGACCGGGCAGCGCAGATGCCAAGCCATGCCTTTTACTAATAAGAGAGTGAAGAATTCTTATCTACAGCACAGCCCTAAGCTGTGCTCATTTCAGCACACCATTCCCCACTTACTAACTCTCCAAAATGTTATGAAATCACAAAATTACTTTCTACCCAAAGCAGGATACCTGTGCCTACGTCTAGATCACTCCAGTACTGTTTTTTCAATCTGCTTTACTGGGCATCCAACCACTACCTCTGGGACAATACTCCAGGACTTGTTGCACCTCTCTGCTGGGACATTTAAAAAGTAGAAATTAAAATACAGTTAATCTCAAGCTTTTCTTTGATAGTTCAGTTAATTTAGCACATAAACGCTGCCAAACAACAAGTGGGACTGAATGTACTTACAGGCAGAGAAAAGGTTCTCAGGTTGCAAAGAAGCAGAATTACAGTCTTCATTCTCTGAATTGCTACCTGCATGAAAAAAACAGTATTATTCTTTCTGTCCTACATGCTTTCAGCAGAGCGTAGCCTGTTATTACTTTCAACCCCATATATCCCTGCAGCAAGTGACTTCTCCACTGCAATCTCAGGCAGTACCAGACTGTGGCTGAATCAAACACGTTTACTTAAATAGAGCTCCAGGTGTTTGCAGTGTCACTAGCACCCTCCCTGATTTAAACACTGCACAACAGACCAGCCGGAAGGCATTTGGGTTTTGCTCACCACCCAATGCTTAATCAGTTGCATCATCAGTCACACATGTCATTATGTCTCAGACGTATCTCCTGCTCAAAAGCAAAATTCCTCTAAAAGAAACCCAAGAAAACAAGCATGACCTAAACAAATATCAATATCACTCTCCATGTATTAGCGGAAGACCATGGAAAAAAAGGTATCATAGAATCATTTAGGTTGGAAAAGGCCTTTAAGATCATCAAGGCCAACCATCATACTGCCAAGCCCACCACTAAACTGGGAAGTGCCACATCTACATACTGCCAGGGATAGTGACTTCCTTGGGCAGCCTGTTCCAATGGTTCACAACCCTTTCAGTGTAGAAATTTCTCCTAATACTCAACCTAAACCTCCCCAAGCACAACATGAGTCCATTTCTCTTGTCCTATCACTTGTTACTTTGGAAAAGAGCCCAACACCCACCTTTCTACAACCTACTTTCAGGTAGTTGTGGAGGGTGGTAAGGTCTCCCCTCAGGCTCCTTGTCTCCAGGCTGAACATCCCCAGCCCTGAAAGTTTGAAAGAATGTCCTGAGGCAAGCATCTTAGACTGTGCAGTATGAGTATTGCAAGGAAACAGTCAAGTCACAAGGGAATAACTATAGGCACAAGAACAGATTTTGGCTCAGTTTCATAGTTAGTCCATGCATGAATGCTTTGCTCCAGAAATAACAAGAGGAAGAAAGCAAATCTCTTGGGCAGTTACACCAATTCCCTCCAATAATCTGAAGGTCTGAATACTGTGGTTACAACATAACAGCTCAACAGCAAACTGCTGGATGCTCTTGCTCATGGTGCAGGCTCTCCTGACAACTAAAGGTCTCTCTGGGACAAGATAAGGAGAGGCACATCAACCAGATCGTCTATTCCCTTTGAAGCACTAGGAAAAGGTACTTCCACAGACAGAAGACTCACCCTGCAGGATGAAGATGTAGGTGATCTCTGCTGCAGCAGGGGTGAAGCATATGAGCTCACATGGTATTTGCAGTGTCTGCAAAAGACACAGGTCTCATAGCCGAGATCAGGTCTGGCAAGGGTTCCTACTGCCCTGAAAAATCTTGCATGTGCTGAAGGAAATGAGCAGGAAAAGAGCACCTCAAGCAGTTTATTTAACTTGTTAAGTTAAATTTGTGCTGCTTTTTCACAGTAGACCCTACTCAAAAGGTTGTTACACAGTCATTTCAACCCTGTGGAAATCCTTATGACCACGAAGAGCAGTAGCCCCATCTCATGCACATTGCAATTGGACACACCGTTGCACACAATGCACACACCATTGCAGCACATTGCAATTCAGTTGTGCTTTCCTTGTGCTAGCTGAAGAATGCAGGCAAATTTACAATAGCTCAAGAGTGACAGTTTTAAAGTATTTTTTAAAGGCTATTTTTCAGCTGACCTGTTTTTAGACCTGGCTGACTCTTCAGTTGCACGAACGTTTATGCCAGTACAAGCAGAGGAGTGGGAACTGGAATGCTAGGGTGGGGGGCAGAGGGTGGAGCCTTTCCTTTGAGCACCAGTGTTGGCATACAAAAGTTTAAAGTCACCAGAAAAACACAGGTTTTTATGGAAATAAATACCTAGAAAATAAAACATCTTGTTAATGCATAACCTTGAAAATCAGAACACGCCCTTGAGGTTTCTAAACGTAAGCTAAGTTTTTCAGAAAACCACTTCCCTGTTCTTCAGAAAACCACTTCCCTTTTCTTTCCCTTTCTCTTCCCTCTAGTGAGCTTAATAACACAACAAAGCAGAATAAAAGTTGAGTTTGTGAAAGTTAGCTGATGTTACGACACAAAACTTAATAATACAAATTAGAGCTTTGTAGCCTTTAGGACTGTGATTTTTGCTTGAGGCTTAGACATCCGAATGCCAGATTTCTGAGGACTTTAAAGATAAACACAGAAGTACAGCAAAGAGATGAAAAATTCAACAAGGGAGACCTGTTATGAGAGAGAGCTTGGTGGAAGAGATTTTTAAGAGCATAATTCAAAAAACTTACTCCTACCCTTTCTGAAAATATGTTTATGTAAGTAAACAATCATTCTGCATTGCTCTCTGTCAAAGATTGCCAAGATAAGACAGCTAGGATTTGCCTGCCCGAGGGAAAGAAATTTTATTGGGTATCTTTCTTTCTGCCTTGGCTGATGGTAGACCCTGGCTCTTTTCTGTAACATGCTAACATGACTTTGCAAACTGATTGTCCCAAACTCTTAAGCAAAAATTTGAATGCATAATTCCAAGTTTCCTTATTCAACAGAGCATGTGAGCAGATGTTGCTGACAATGGAGTCTGTATGTTCTCGGTGAAGAGTACATGAAGTACTTTTTTGGATAGGAATGGATTAATGGACTAAGACTACAAAAGTGAGTGCAGGGAAGAGAGTGCCTGCATTTAACAAAATCCTTCTTTGAAATTACGTTCTCTGTACCAGCTTTCCCTTTGGGTCACGTCCAGTTTTGGGGGGCAGGAGAAAGTGATCATACATACTTGTGTCTGTCATTTATCTCTTCCCCCAAAACCTCAGCTTAGCCCTTTGCTAGAGCACCAGTTTAGTTCAGCCTTTTCACAAATCTTTATATATCAGTGAATCCCAGAGCAGCCCTCTGCAGATCCCTGATTCCTCAGAGACAAACAGCTACCAATCCATTTACCAATATAGTGTTACACTCAGTTTCTTAATAGAAGTATTTGATACAGTGAGAAAGCGCTACAAATGGCAAAAAGCTTCTGGCATATAGAGAATATAGAGGGTATCTGTTAATGCATCTGTGGATCTTCCTTCCCTGGCACAGGTTCTGTATAAAACCTACAGGACTACGCTTTATCAAAAGGATATAAGCATACAAGACTTTGCAGTTTTTCTGTGGATTGTTTCCTGGACTTTACAGTGGAACCATTGTATTTAATGCACAAGCTCTGCACTCTTCAGACCTAATGGTGAATACCAGGTTTTCATCCACCTCAAAATATTTCCAAACCCTGTCAGCAGACAGCTTGGGATCATCATATTAAATAACATCCTTGAATTAAGGCGTGGCCACCTGAATTGCTGGTGACACAGAAATCTGCAGATCAAGTACAACCTTAGCCATCCCAATATAGATATCAATAACTTACTAAGTCCATCAGGCTTTCTTGAACCAGCCTGGAGACTGGCCTAGAAATTCAGAGGAAGCTGAGTTTCACCAAATGATTTTTTTACTGTTATGAAACAGACATGTCCAAAGATTGTCCTCCCCATTTCCAGATATTTCTGGATCCATGGAATTGAGTTAGCCTAATCTTGTGAGGAAATAGTGAGTTTTCCAGCACCTTTAATTGTCAAAATTTTTTTAGGTATTCTGTAGTTCTGCTATGAGAAGATGACAAGCTCTGAATGCTGCTAGACTTACGTTGAGAGCAACAACCACTTCCATACAGGTTTTCTCCCCAGTGCTCATGTTTCTTTCTTGAACAAAACAACTCAAAGACTATAATATAGAGACCATAAGAATAGACACACTGGATCACACCAAAGGCCCATTTATTCCTCATTCTTGGCAACACAGAAAATCTGATACTTAAGAATGCATGTAAGGTCAGGACTGACCTGCAATGATACTACTACAGAATATTATCACAGAAATTAACAATTTTGCAGCTCTGGAAACTTCATAAGCTACAAGCATTTTTCTATATATCAACCACACTTCAGGTGGGACAGGACAAATTCTCTTCCACAATTTTGTCCTGTCTCCTTTTGAATCTATGAAAATCAGCCCCATAACATTTTGGAGCAAGGAGGCCCACAACTCACCTACACATTATGTGAAGAGCCATGTCCTTTCCGTTGTTTTGAACATCCTACCTTTTGGTCTCATTGGGGGACCCCTATTTCTTTTGCTATGAGAAACAGTGATTTCCTTATTTGCTTTCTCCGTTCCTCTCAGGATAGACCTGTATACCATTCCCGTCAGCCAGCTCTTTTCCAGCCTAGAGCATCATTGCCTGCTTACACATTCCTGCTTTGCTCCACACCTTCACAATCCCTGCATTATGTACAAAGCACCACAGGGCCCTAGTACCAGTTGGACACGCTGAGAGCTACCGTAGCACAAATAATAACAGCTAAGGGTACTGCAAACCCGAATCTACCGTTGTCCAAAAATGATTAAAAAAAATAACTGATAAAAAAATAACTGAACCAAAGCTATCAGAATATCCACTTCCATAATCTTCCCTTCAGTGCAAGGTAAAAATCACAGCAGTTTCCCTTTGCATTTGAACCAGGCTTACTTGCAGAGAAATGTGTGGGCAGGGCTCCAAATCAAAGAAGACATTAATGTTTTGCAGCTTTATCAAGAACTCTGGTCATTGTGTCAAAAAATCATCTGTGTACAGCTGAGCATCAGTAGAACCTGCTATCAGAAGCCTTAACTGTCCCACTTTTTCCTCTGATGTACTATGTCTGTGGGATTTGAAGCAGCTCAGAAACAGCAAGAAGTGAATCTCATTAATCATAAAATCCTCTTATGACTGGACTGACAGCTACTATGAGAAATGTCAGCCTCGAATGACACAGACACAGAGAAGAAGCTTGTAATGGAAAAGCTGCCTCACCTGTAACTAGAACATCATGAATTAGATGCAGTAATTGGCCCTACAAGCAGAGAATAATGTCATCATTACTCTTACTACTTGTCACTTTAAACCTTGGTATTAGACGATGGCTCTAAGATGTTCAAGGTAAAAATTTCTCGCTTCTGTCCATGTGAACATGGACATGTCCACATGCCCTGTCTATTCAAAGCAGAGGCTGCAAATAGCCTCTCTGTTGACGACTATCTGGCTTGCAATTTCAGTGTGAGAAGCTGGTATGCTCTGAGTATGGCTAGGCTTACCATGAAGTCAACAAGGATTTCTATGCACTATGAGTTTTTGAGCTTTAAAAGAATGATGACCTTCATTTTCCAGTTAGATATTTATCTACTGAGAATAGGCCTATTGACCAGAAGAAAAGAAAATTTGTTACCCACTCATACAATATTTTCTTTGTACAAGAGCTGGAAATAGCTCAAATTACTAAGATGAAGAAAGGAAAAGTGAAGAAGTGTTTGTTTGAGTTAAAGTTTGTTAGCATCTCCAGGACTTCTGCTATGTGAGGGCTTTTTAATCTGTTGCACGTGAACTTCTCCAAACTCTATAAACTGAAAAAGCTTATGTTAAATATAAGTTCTTAAAGGGAAGCAGTTACCCCCTGAAATAGGAATGACACACAACATGATAGCATATTATGTTTCTAATAGTAATTTTTTCATTTCATTAGGAGATACAGATATGATACAGGAACTGCTGACTGAACTCGCAAGGCCCGTTTACACTAGCATTTGTATTACTCAAGTGTACATTACCTCTTTCTTTGAACTCTATACTTTGAATTTGTGCAGCAAACACTTCAGCGTAGATAGAAAATATGAGAAAATACCTACTTTTGGCAGATGGCAGAGAAATGGCAAGACCTCCAGAGTCAACATTCCAAACTTCTGCAGAAAATGCTATAAGCACCTGATAATAACCAAAAATTTGGCTACAGAAGCCACACAAGTGTTGGCCTGTCATATAATACTGAACTTTGAGCTATCATCCTTACTTGAAGCGCCTTTTTTAAATTATTTGTGCATGCCTCTCAAATTAGTGTTGTTTTTCTTTGGTGGAGCTCCTTATTAAACTGGGTCTGGACAACTTATTCAAATGCAATTGTTCTTTCTGAGAAGAATCTGTAAGCAGAGATGGTAGCAGGATACATCTGGATTTGTCTGCAAAAACCGTAATGGGAGTTAACGGTGTAATCTGACCAGGTCAGTTAAAAGGTAATTCAGGGTAAACTGCATGTGGTCAGGACTCAGATATCACCAAATGTTTGCTGTGATGCTTGAATAAAACCCTTATTTGACCAGTGTGTACCAACTTTGCATCTCTGCACCTCTCACCACCTCTTGTATGGCCTCACCCAAACCACTTCTATAATGTGCTGCTGGGTTCTTTTCTTTAGCCATTTCCTGCCCTGCTGGTTTTGGAGCACTTTGGACCTTGATGTTACGTCTTACTAAGTGGGGTATGTCTATCATCTTCCTTAGGCATCTAATGTCAGTGACCTGAATCACAGTGCTTTCCCAGGAAATGCCAGGTACAAAAGAGATAGTGTGCACCGAACTTCTTTCCTTGGACCACCTGCAGGAAATTCACAGTGTGAATTTTCATGCCAACATGATGGGGAGTATTTTCACACTCTCGAGTCTCATCAGACTACTGATAATAAATTAAGATAACATAGGAAAGTATCTTCCACGCTCATCTGATAGTGTAACGCCTTTTTCCTGCCAGTCAATCATACCCATTTTCACCAAGTGGGGTATTTCCTGACAATTTACACTTGTAAGTACAGCCAGGGTTTTCCTATCTCCTGAACTAGGCCAAACAGTCTGTCTTCAAACTGAGTGTTGCCTTTTTCAGGAGTGAAACAGCTGAAATCCAAGCAAGTTTGCACATAAATAACTGGGAATGTAACGTAAAAGTAGATGAGGGGATTTAAAAGCAGCCAGTATCACACTTACCAAATAATTACTTCCTTTAACATTGGATTGTATCACGTGAAAGATTTGGAATGCAAATTGCATTTGTCTAACTTCCTTGATCTTTTATTTTAATGCTTTTCCTCACAGACAAAAAGAGGCGTGATCTGATGAAATGTAAATAATTGCAAGGAAAATATGTTGGTTCAAGTCCGGAGAGTTATTGCTGAATTAAAAAGTACTGAAGAAAAGCTGACTTCTGGCTAGCATTAAATCGGATGTCATGAAATTCAAAGCAAGACAGAGTTGCATTGCACTGTACAGGAGACGTCATTTCCAAGAAGATCTCTGGGCTAATTGACAACCAATGCAGTCAATAGATCTTTGCAGGGAGAAAGAGAAAATGTCATTGGCCAAGCAGGGTAATTAAAGCGATCTACAAACAGGAAACGGTGGCAGCACGGGCAGCATCACAGTAGGTCAGTCTGCTCCACCGCGTGACTTGTCTCAAGGACCTCGCAAAACAATGGCTTAAGTCCACAGCACATCTTGCAACTCTGATGATTTGAGAATGTATGGTTAAGATTGCAATAATTTATCAGGATTTGAAATAAAGCACACAGAGAGGTGAGTGGCCCTTTTAATTTAGCACCAAGGAAAGCTACTGGATCTAAGAACAGGAGAAATTCCTCTATCTTTAAGCAATAAATATGATTGGTGTGCAGTCCTAGAAAAGAGACAAAATGATACTAAGAAATTACATTTGTGATTGTGTTTCCTCATATCTGAACAGTGTCTACAATGGGTCAGACACTATGTACATCAGTTCTGCAACCATATAATATTTCTTTCACTCTGTGAGAATTCGTAGCATGTTAAGAAGACAGGAGTTGGAGCATCCAATTCCCCTAGGCTCCTTTGGAAGCCAAACCTGTCAAACTTGAATACTGAAGAAACTTCTGAGATAGTATTGTTATCTATATAAGTAAAAAAAGAATTGTTCCTATGATTTCTGAAAGTATTGAAATTGGATTGCATAGTCACAAACTGCCAAAATAAATCCATGTGCCAGATGAAAAGGAAATGTGCTGGAAAAGGCTGAGGGTATTTTGCTTCAATGCCCTTTTCAGCAAGCGCTGCGGGAAACCTTATCATGGACATCACAGAGGCGTGTGGAAAACAGAGCTCCCTTGCTAGCCTTCTTGAAAGCACATGTTACTGTCACTGAGAATACTCCACCTGTCTTTTCAGCTTCCTCTGGAGGCTCCCATCTGTTTATAAAGCTAAATACAAGTTGCATGGCTTCCCCTTTGAAGACTTCTCAGAGCCTGCTCATGCCCTAACGTTCACCTCCTGGAGTACCTTGGGAGACATAGCTGCCTCTCAGGACCCCTGAAAACTTCAATGCAGCAGGATTTCTGAGGATTATTAGGACTGAGGCTAGTCAGATGAGAACATTTGTCCTGTCTGCAGTGATTAACATCTGCATAACTACCACATTGTTCTTCTCAGCCCTCCAAAGCACCATCTTTTGTTGAGATGCCTCCCAAGCTAAGCTGCAGGGATAACACAACAACGTTTACCATGCTAATCAATGTTTTCTCTTTGTTGTGTGTGGTCTTCTGGCCTTGTCCATCTGTCCTTTTGTGCCTAACACTCATACTGGAAGTCCTCTGGAGAGAGAGACGGCCTTTATTCTTTATTTTGGACTGCCCATAGAAAACCACACAGCAGCAATATGGGCAAGGTTCTTTATAATAATATAATCTTTATAATAACAGCTCTCAGTTTCAAATGTGGTTGGTGGTAGGTCTGACTCCCTTCAATCCTGAGTACCTTTGTATCAGATGGAATCTGGAAATGTGTATAAAGAGAGTCTCAAAAATGCACACACACACACATACATCTATATATTGATGGCATACTGAAGGCAGCTAGCTAAAACTCTAAGCCTGCAGAGGATCTGTTTCCTGTCTTAGCCTTCCACAGAAGATATCCATGCAAGGCCCTGGATGTATGTTTCTAATCCAGTTCTCCGCCTCTCTTATCCTCTCCTGCAAGCTTGGCAAGTGCTTTCAACCGCTATGCCCAGATGCTGCCAGAGCCCACGTGTGCTTGCAGCCAAAGTGAGGTCAGTACGCACAGCTCACCAGGGACAGCTGTGACACCAGGGACATGCTTTCTCCTCTCGCAGAAAAGCATGCGTCCAGCTGTTTGCAAGGAGAGACGCAGCAGCAGGTAAAGAAGTGTCTGTTCCTGTGTAGCACAAGTGAGGCAGAGAGGAGGATATTCTCCAGGCTATGGTTTTCCATTGATTTTAAAGTTATGTTTGTGGCGAGCACGGGCACAGCTCTGGGCAGGGATTCATGGTAATAGAGAAGAACAATTTTTCCATCAATACACTAGCTCTGAGAACCAAAGAAACAGCCACCAGGGGACAAACCATCCCTTAAGGTTGCCTGGAGCTTCAGAAATGGCTGGAGGATAGCCAGCAAATCGGGGAGTGTTGTAAGCAAGTAGCACAAATCTCCAAGAGCAGGCACCCTGGGGAAAGTTCATGTGACCAGGAATAAGGAGGCCAGATCTGCTGGAAGTGTTTGGTAACATGGACAAGGGGTCTGTGGAGGGAAACCAAGGCCCTCACAGTGGCCGTGTCTCCCTGTTCCTGGGAGTCAGATGGCAAACTTCACCCACGCTTTCAACCCATATCCTGCTGTATTTTTTCAGAAATAGCCTCTTAACTGCCCTTTCTACTTCTGGAGACAAAAGGGCAAGAAAGAGTCTAAATCAGATGCATGTGACACATTGGAATAATTTAAACAGTCACTTGGGAAGAAACTCAGACACACTGACTAGATTTTTCTAATTTGGAGAAAACACGCAACAACCTAACATTGTTTTTTGACGGTCTGTGGAGAGGAATGCAGCTCTCTGAAGTTCTGGGAAAAGCCAGAGCTAGTTAATGTGTGCTCAGAATTGTTTTGCTTTGTGGGTTGACTTGAAGTTGTTTCTTTTTTTTTCTTTCTGTTACTGATTTTGTTTGCTGCATGCATTCAGAGTGTGGTGGACCCTGCCTGCTCTGCTGAGTCAGATAGTATCTTACATTTATGGTAAGGTTTGTCCATAGAAAGGAATCTAGTGAGCCTTTTAAATGTACAGGTTAAAACATACAGGCACCATTTTTTTCTGAAAAGCTTCTTTGAACTATTGTGGCTTTATTGCAGGTTCTGTCTTTTCTCCAGAAGCATGATTGAGTTTTCACTCCTGTTTATAAAGACTTTCAGAGTTCTCACACAAGCATTATTTGATATCAAAAAGTGTAAGAACTGTAATAATTACCAGTAATGAATCAAAATGTTTGAATTAACACAGATATTCAAACTGGATTTTTTAACTTGAGCAAATCTGCAGTCCAGAGGAGACTTCCTGCTTTGTCTTTGTTAATTTTGACACAGAAAGTTATGGCCGAGGGCACAATTAACAAAGTGGAGTTGTACGAGTTCCTGCTACAGATAGAGAACAGTCAAGATTTTATTAGGAAGAATACAAAAGAGGGACAAAAAAGAGACAGAGGGTTCAGCTGCAGAAAATACAAATGGCTATGCAAAGGCTGTATTTAAAAGATCAAGGATACAAATTTATGAAAAGTTTTTGGAAGCTGTTTACGAACAACTGAGGAATTGCATGAAGGATACCAAACTATTCCTTGCAATAGAGATAAGTGATAAATATTCTACATTTTTCCACATTTGCCTTACTAATCAAGCAACAGTTATTTTCTGGCCTCGTTGGTGTTATTTATTTCCCATAATTAAACAGATTTTTCTTCACACTGTCAGGACAGTGCTGCAGTAGTAGAGAGTTTCTTAGCAACATCCTGATGTTGTAAATACAGAGCCTGTTTTCATTATCAGAACAGAGTGATTTCTTTGATGTGTACAGTGACAGTATGATTTATTCCGCATTAGTGAAATGTGTAAGAAAGAGCTTTTGTTTTTTTAACCAATTGCCCTTCTACAAAGCCAACTCAAATTTTACATTACCTTCGCCTAGTGTCTTGGCCCACAGAGCTACAGAGTCCATGGAGTTGTTAGACCAACATCAAATGCCCATAGCTTGGCCTTCAGCACATTGCTATGTAGTTGGTAGAGATGTAACACTGCTTAGATAAAGCCACCTGAGAACATGGACTGCAGCAACAGTGAAGGACATTGCCAGGACCCTGAGGATACCCACAGAACTCACTGTCTCTGCCCTTCCTCCCCACAACTCCCCTGACCCTGCCCACAGCCCAGGACACCATTTCACCCCCTGGGGCCTTCAGCCACCACCCTGGGGACACCAGACTAAGGCTGCCCTCCAGCTCCCCACAGCCCCCACCACAGGCCCCACTGAGCTGGGCCCACCCAAGGGCCCACGTCCCAGCCCAGCCTCAGCCTGTCCGCAGGGAGGTTCTTAATACCCAGGGCTGAGGCTGCCTCTGGGACTGCCCTGTTCCCATCTGGGACAGTGGGACAGGCCCTGGCTGTCAGCTCTGACCCACTGCTCCAGGGAAGCCCCCATGGCTCCTGCCACCCTGACAGGCGCTCTTGACTAGAAGAGCAGGCTTTGGTAAACCTCCCCCAGTGACACCCTGCCCCCTGACAGGTGGGGAAAAGAGATGAGGAAGGCAACACCGAGGGTAGCAGGATTTACAGGACTACATGGGTCCAGTGTCCTGGCACACATCAACCCATAGACCATCAAGTCTTGGTGGAGACGGGAGCACCCTACTCCCTCCTACCCTGCACAGAAAGGTGTAAGTCAACATTAAAAGGTTCACCGGAGGCCAGCAGCAGATGTAGAAGGAGAAACCAAACTCAGTTTTATGGAACTGAAGATTTACTGGAAACCACATGAAGTTATGATGGGATATGCAAAAGCATCGATGGGCACCTGCCTTTTGAAGAATGGATATTTAAGTATCCACAAGGATATCAATGAGGTTTTGGCATTGCTGTGGTAGGAAAGAGCAATGACACCCCTTTAAATCCTCAACTGCCAGACCTCTCAGGACGGTCAGGAGTAGAACTGCTACAGACATCACTTCAATTGAACCTGTCTGCAAATGAAAAGGGTCCAAATGAGACTTGCCTATGTACCATACATGATGCTATCAAAGAATTGGAAAGTTGAGGGGTGATTGCTCAAACCCATTCACCCTTCAACAAACCTGTCTAGCCAGTGGAAAAAAACAAAGGCAACAGGAGCTTCTCATACACTATTGAGGTTTGAACTAGTCCTTGACTGTAAAGTACATTTAACTGTACCTGAAGAGGAGTACAATAGACCTAGAGGCACCTGCCAGAAGGATACAAAAGGTTTCTGAAGAGTGCAGTACCCCGGGTCACCTGCAGAACATCACTGACATCATAGTATGGGGAAACACTGCACAAGAGGTGAATAGCGAAGGCAAATGGATCATTAGAATTCTATTAAATGCAAGACTTACCATCAAGGGGAATCAACTGAAAGACCTGTATAAGAAATACAATTTCTATTATTCAAATGGTAACACAGGTGTCATCACATTCTTACTAATGTGGCTGACAAAATTCTGGGAATGGCAGTGCTGACCAAGGAATAGGAAACAAACTTTTCTTGGAATGATGGGATTTTGGCAAACACAAATCCTGGGATACAGCCAGCTCATGACCCAGTGTACCAAGTCATCAGGAAAAAAACTCATTTATATGGAGACCTAGGCAATAACAAGCCTTTGACCAAGTAAGAGAGGAATTAGCACATGACTGAACCCCACCAGAACCACTCCAGATATCTGAAGCACACCATACCATGGCTTCATCAAAAGAAGTGTGGCCAGCAGGTGAAGGGAGGTGATTCTATCCCTCTACTCCACTCTTGTGAGACCCCACCTGGAGTACTGTGTCCAGCTTTGGAAGGACATGGACCTGTTGGAATGGGTCCAGAGGAGGGGCACACAGATTATCAGAGGGCTGGAGCACATCTCCCAGGAAGACAGGCTGAGAGAGTTGGGGTTTTTCAGTCTGGAGAAGAGTCTCCAGAAGAGTCTTTGGGGAGACCTTATAGTGACCTTCCAGTACCTAAAGTGGGTCTACAGAAGAGATGGGGAGGGGCCCGTTATGAGGGAGAGTAGCAATAGAATGAGGGGTAATGGTTTTAAGCTGAAAGAGGAGAGATTTAGACTAGATATGAGTAAGAAATTCTTTGCGGTGAGGGTGGTGAGACACTGGAACAGATTGCCCAGAGAAGTTGCTCATGCCCCATCCCTGGAAATGTTCAAGACCAGGCTGGATGGGGCTTTGAGCAACCTGTTCTAGTGGAAGGTGTCCCAGTCCCTGGCAGGGGGCTTGGACCATTAAGGTCCCTTCCAACCCAAACTATTCTATGATTCTATACACATAAACAGAGGTCCAGTGGAGTTTATGGAGGAAAGCACCAGGAGACACCAGAGCTAGATCTCTTGTAAAACCAGAGTTGAGGCTGCCACAGGTCTGCAGAAAGATACAACATCCCAACAGGAGAGGCAATACTAGTCACCTGCGAGGGGATCAGGGCAGGATCTGAAGTGGTGGGCTTAGAGTCACAACGCTGGTGGCTCTTGTGCTGCCATTGAATCCTGAAAGGAGAAATGCCCATGACTTAAAATGTGACAAGTGCTATCTAGAGTAAATGTACAGTCCTGATTACCCAGCAGGCTCAAATAAGGAAACAAGGATGTCAGAACCTGGTCGAAGAGCTGATCTCACAGCCCAAAAATTTTGAGGCTTCATCCCAGATGTTACCATGCACTCAAAGAAGCCCCAATTTATGACAAGCTGTCCACACAAGATAGCTTGTCAGATTCTCTGTTCACATATGGTTCTTTACAAATTGTTGACAGTCAGAGGAGATGAAAAGCTGCCTTTTAGAGTCCTTGTCAGCATGTGGTAGAGATGAATGAAACTCAAGGGCAATTGAGTCAGTTTGGAGAAGCCCAAGCCACAAGATCAGCTGTTTGTGTGGTTTTATGGAGGAAACAGCCCAGATTATACTTGCATACTGGCCACTGGGATGGCTTATGCTGTGGAAATCAGAGGAGTTAGCAAAGACACAGAAAGCCTGTCTGGTAGCTAAATTGTGTTTAAAAGAAACATAGCATGAGAACTGGAAAAAACACAATGTGCCAGAGCAACACATGTGTGTTCATGTTCCCAAGGAAAGTGCAACTGAAGAATATATCAATATTCATCAAGTGGTCTGAGCTGTTCAAATCACCACAGTCTACAAAAACCTGGACTGAAAGCAGAAGGGACAACTGTTTGTAGCTCAATGGGCTCATGAAATTTAGGAACATTTAGGAGAAGATGACACCTATCTCTGGGCAGATATGGAGGAGTATACTTGTAGAGATGTTATTACACAAGGAACAAAGGACAGTAAAATCTGACCATTAATGAAAAGTTAAACAATGAAAGATACTGAAGCACAAAAGATGATATTTGCACTCACAATTTGGAGCAAGTACAATGCATTGGACTTTTGTGGAGTATTGTTAGGGGACATCACTATGTCCAAACTATAGCAAAATCAATACAGGTTAACTGGAAACCTATCCAGTAGCCTATGCCACTACTAGAAATACAATAGTAAGTTTAAAAAAAAATATATTGCAGACATAGTACACATGAAAGTGTTGAGTCGCATTTCAGAAACAAAAAAATGATGTTATGGACAACTGAAAGTGGAGTTAAGTGGATGTACCAAATTCTGTCTTATCCCTATCCCCAGGTCTCAAGGAAACTAAAACAATATCTTTAGTTATCAACAGTTTTATATAAAATCAGAAAAGGTCTACAAAATGTCCTAAGATGTAACAAAAACTGATCATAAAGAAAAACACAATGTAAATAAGGTGTTCCAACTTAAGAAGTAAATGGATGCAACCTTGAGTAACTGTAAAAAACAATTTCAACAGTCACAATTTAAGCCCAACTGTAATAACTTAATAGCCCTGATAGTTCTTTTTATTTTGTTTTACAGAGTGATCCTTTGAAGAACAACTTGAAAAGAAGCAATTAGACATAGTGATAAAAGTTAGTCTCAGTAATGTTCTTTGAAACAAATGTGTAAATAACAGAAAGAATACAGAAGAGAGTATTGAGAAGATAAAAAGTTTGAGAGAAAGGAAAAGCCAGCTAAGTGCTACCTGTACTTAAGCAGTCAAAAGTTGAAAAATTGTACGTTTAACAATGTATGTGAAAGCTGGAAAAATGATAGTGAATGGTAAGATATGATCAAACCAAAATAAAAGTAACATTGAAATAAGATAACATAAATTAATGTTACAAGATACTCATACTTAACTAATAATCAATGGATAGAAAAATGGAAATATTGCAATTGACTCTGGTACAAGTAGCCGAACTCAAGATACCCGTATTTTTATATATTGTAGAGAAAAATACTTCATAATCACTAACTAAAACAGGAGCACTTGTGTAACACCTGCAGACCCACGAGTACAGTGCGAAGATGGAACACGTTCATTCTCAGCAGTGCAAAAATTTAAAACCAGTGCTACTGAGGTTGTAATTGGTAGTCACACATATCATACCCCAGTAATCACACTGGCAGATGTTAAAAACCTTTCTAAAGATGGTATACAATGGACAGTACCCAGCTATGAGAAAGGAAGATACCTAAAAAGCAGCAAAATCAAGCAGAATAAGAGACAAAAATTGCAAAATTATTAAAAAGCCTAAATTCCCATAGAAAAGTAGAAATCAAAATGTTACATGAGCATGGGATTATACTTCAGACTGCTCACAATGTAGCCACTGCATCTGAAGCACATTGGCAAGATACATTCTCTAGTGTGAGCCCAAATGCTAATGCCTTGTTCCACCTCCTTGCTTATCCCATTGGCATATTATTAGGGGCACTTATGATCATAACCATTATTGTTATAGTCCTGCATACAAAGACCTGAAGATTGTTGCAGATGACGTTATTTATGATGCAAGTAATTTATCACTCACTAGACAAGTGAGTTTTATGGAAGCGTAAAGCAAGGCGTTGTTAAGTGTCTATAGAGCTTCTGTCACTGGGCTGGTTAGACCAATATTAAAGGCCCATAGTTTGACCTTCAGCATGTTGCTATGTAGTTGTTAGAGATGGAACACTGCTTAGATAAAGCACAATTAGGCAGGTGTTATGGAAAAAAAAAAAAAAAAAGGAGCTTTTGGCAAAAATAGCACAACTAAAGTGATAAAATAATATTTTCTCCATGACTCACTACGCTCATCATCAATCGATAGCTCAGAGAGGTCAGCAAAGGTCCAACAGCCTGGAAGATGCTCTTCTCCTCATCAACTTCATCCCATCTCCACCCGAGAGAGAAGATGGCATGACTCTGCCTTGGAGGATACCTGGCCATGGGGGACCTCCAGGGATGCTTGGGACCAAGCTCTCACGGCCAGAGACACTACCTTCAGTACCCTTCTAGCAACTGCTGAGGGCTCCGCTAGTGTCTACAAGGAAGGGTGAAGGACAGATAATTGCTTTTATCTGAGTTTGTAGTGGTCTTAATTACTGTTTCACAGGGGCAATAAGCACCCAAACTCCTTCTCATGGATGCAATTATTATGTAGTAATTAATGTGTGCAGTTAGCCTGTAAACCATGACACCAGGTTCCAAACATCTTATACAGGACTAACAGTATTGTATGGGTAAAATTCATTACTATCCTGTTTCTTGGGTAATAAAATTGTGCCACTGCATGAAACTATATCAGCTGGAGGAACCTGCTCAGTGTTACAATTTATAATGTACTTTGCATAAAATTTATAATTCCTGGGCTTTGTGTTTTGAATCTACATGGCCTCAACTTCGTATCTGAGAGACACACAAAGCAGACTGGTGGTATGAGTATTAAAAACCTTATCTCATAGCTGAAGATGTGAAGGCATAGACTGTTCAAACGATTTGTCCAGGGTCACAGAGACAGTCTAGGAAACTGGTGTTATGTCTCCATAAACATTGGGCCTGTCCTTCGGCTACTTTCTGAACCCTCTTTTTATCAGTTGCTTCATATTCCACTTTCTTGTGGTGAATTGTTTCATGAAACTGTGTCACAAAACCAGTCTAGATGGGGAAGGATCTGGCACTACTCTGAGGTCTTAATTTGTAGATTATTTATCACAACTTAATGTTCAAAGCCACAACAAATAAGAGACATCAAGGCTACACTGACCTTTTGAGGCCTTTGTGTTTAACAAAGCAGCTAACATGCAGACTGTTGTGGCTTTCATATTTATTATTGTTTTACTTGCCGTGAAATAGTATCTAAATGTTCTTTCCCAAACACTTGGAAAGGTCATTTGGATCATGCAAACTTCTGCATCTTCTTCAGCTTTCTTCAGCAACTTTCTTCAGCTACCTCTGGCCACTTTCTTCCATGAATCATTGCATATATAAAAAATATAGGTGGAAGGCAGTTTCTATATACATCTGTATGTGTGTGTGTATATGCATATCTGACAGAAATACCATCATTCTATATTATAATATATACCCAAAAAAAATTTATCAGTTTTCTTGTAAAGTCTCCCATTTTTCACTTATTCACCACTTTCTGGGCATGTGTTACAAAATAAGGAGAGTATGATCTGCATCGTGCTGCAGTTAAGTTCTTTGACTTTAGACCTTTACCCTGAATAGGTTTGTGTACTTAGGTTGCGTCTGAGCCAGAGTTTGCCCGTAATCTCTAGCTGTGGGTGTCTCTGTGCTACTCTTCCATGGGCTTTAGTCTAGACACAGACAACTCTTTGCCCTTCCTCGTTGTTTGCCTCTGTCCTCAAGTGTAAAATGAGATCAATAATTCTTCATACATGTTTTTGAAGGAATCTCATTCACTTGGGGTGAAAAACATCAGGTGAATGCAAGGTGGCATTATGCTTAAACCCATCTATGGAGAAGGCCAAAGCATAACATGCTTTTATAGCAGCTGGAAGTTTCAGATGACTGTGAGAGCTGTATGCTTATCTCCTTTGGTCTCTTTTGAAGAGCCCAGCCTAAAGAGTTCTGTGTAAATCAGTCTGTTGTAATGCAAAATCCTTCTGAGAATATCTCTTCTCTTCCCAGCTAGGCATTTTTTGTTGTCTTTCCCAGTGCAAGTGAGCTGGTCCCTTCTGCCTTCGTATGTGTTTGGTTTGGAAATTAGACAACTTAATCCCAAGGCTTTTCCCATTGAGATTTCTGGACAGTTATTGCTAAGACAAGAAATGTTAATTCTCCACAGCTGGTACTATGTCTTCACAGTGTTCCCACTATGATCAGAGGCCCAAGTAAAAGGAGTGAACAAAGTTAAATATTTACACAGAGAATATGGAACAAAAACATTTCTCAAACTGAGTTCCTCTGGAGCAATATTAATGAAAAAAATAGTGAGTAACAAATTTGGAGACACGATGACTCCATACAAGTAAGTTCTGTTCACACGAGTGCTCTCCTGTGTGACCTTGACGACAGCCTAATCCCTTTGCTGTGCCTTGATTTCTTTTTCTCTCTCCTGTTTAGCTGCTGAGTCCTGCAGTGCAGGAATACATACCATTGAGCACAACAGGGTCATGATCGCTGTAAGGGATTTTCAGTTTTTGCAGTAATAGGGATTTCTTCTATCTAGTGGCAGAATTGTGTTAACCTGTGCTTATATTAAGCTAGAGGCTCCTTTTTTTTTTTTTTTCTCTTTTGCCATTGATAGTCCTTAGAAGGCTCTGCTGGCTTTTTGCTGTGTAGCTGACAGTATTTTGGTTTTATTGCTTGTCCATGGGCAATGTAACTCATAAGTGGGTTTATCCCACTGTCAGCCTATACCTGTAAAGAAAATGGAGCCTTGGCTCTAGCAGGGCATGGAAAGATGTGTACATTATTGCTTCACTCCTCTAGAGGGAACTCTTACTGTGTTTTAAATCTCTCCATGCATTTATCTGTAAACGCTGCAGGCTGGCCAAGATGAAGAGCTACAACCTCTTTTGTCAGAATGAAACCTGGCAGAATCCTACTTGGTGGAAACCAGCAGTAGCTGTGTTCAGGTGACAATGACTTCCACTTTTGCCAGAGCTCCTTTCTTAGCCTGGCCTAGCATTTCCATCCCTAAGAAACATTCAGGACACAGTGGTAGGTATCCCCCAGAGAACTGGATTTAGATCTTCTCCAGTCCTGCTGCTGTGTGTGCTACATCAGGTCTCCAATCTGACAGGTGAAGCTTCAATTCTCCTGTTTGTGTATTGCCACTAGATAACAGAAAACTTTGTCCTGAGGTTGTAATGCAAGAGATTGCCTTGGGGGGGCAAGGGGAGGACTGAGGAGAAGCGCAGAGAACAGTGACTGTACTGCAAACACTTCTAACTCACACCATCCCTCTACGAAGCTACATTGTCAGCTGCTAAGGCTAAGGCCCCTTTTCCCTGAGGATGCTCTACTAGTTCCCAGGAGCCCACCTGTGGTGGGAACTGTTACTTAACGTGGCAGTGTCACTTTCAGGCCCAAGTAGGTTTCAAGGTCCATGACTGGCAAATAGAGAGGAGAAGACTTCTCCGTGGGAGGGAGAACTTATGCATTCAGAAAAGTGTGGTAAGCAGTTTTTGTGGATATCGTGGGGTCTCTGTTTTGGGCTGAGCTGATCATGGTGGATGAGCGCAGCTCCGTCACAGGATCTTAGGGAAATGACTGGGTAATAGGGCAGGCTCCTTCCCACTTCACTCTACACTTCTGTGCTTTTCCTGAAGATCAGTGTCAATCTGCCAGCTTCTCTGATTACCCTTATATGGAAAAGTAATAAATCACAACTTCTGTTTGTACTACTTTGGTGCAGTGCCAGCCTTCCTACACTCCACAGATGTCTTTATAGGGAACAAGCCGTGACAGAGTGCAGATGCAAACCCAGTGGTGCAACCTTTGACTAGCTTACTACTGGGAAAAGGGACAGCCATGAATATAGAAGGCCTTTGGTCTGAGTCAGCATCCTCACGAAGAACAAGCTGGAAACCATAATAAAGAAGATAAAAAAAAGTGGATAGCTAAATGTGTTTAGCCTTCTTGTCTGCATTTTGCAGAATTCTCCAGTCCACCAGCTTGGGTCTCTGGTATGAACTGCTTCTGAACTTCCCCAAGAAACAAAGCATGTTCCTTCTCATAGCTGAAGCTATGAGCAGTCTGAAGTTCCCCCTCTCGGCTGGATAGTTCAGGTGGTGCAGAAGGCCTATGTATGCTGGGACCAGAAAGAAGAGCAATAATGAAATGACAGCGTTTTGTTCTTTTCAGGCTTTCTAGATGAGCAAAGATTTGCTATAGGCAGGGATTTCTGATTTACCAGCTATGCTCCATGGGGGAAAGGCATCAAAACAAATAGTCACCAGACAAGAAAAATCTGACAGATCAAAGAGAAATTACCCGCGTTCCATGTTTGGAAGCAGCTATATGTGAGGACTGTCTTGTGTTAGTGCTGCCAAGGGGCCTGGGTACGTGATAGATTCAATTGTAACAACAAAAGTAATCACAGGAACTAATCTGATTCCATGAACCCTTCAACTGGATAAAGTGAGGGATCAAGGCGTGGGTATGGGCTATACTAAGTGGATTTCATACCATGCCTGAAAACTGAATTCTTCCATCTCCTGATTGCCAGCCTCTGTCTCATTTGTTTCTGCTACATGGCTCCCCTGAAGAATTTCTGTATGTACCACAGGGTGCTTAGTTCTCTCCTAGTGCTGAACCCAGCACTTTTCTACTCTACACCATTGCTCTGAGAGAAGTCACGACAGATACATACCAGAGGAATACACTCTTCTCAAGGAACAAGAATGGATTAAGAGAGCAGAGGTGTATTAGAAACATGCTGCTCCAGGGAAGAAGCTGCTTTGACTACTTCCCTTTTTATGCCTTAGACTGGCTCTGTTCGTACTGCCTTTACAAATGAGGATAGGACATGAGTCCAAAACCAATTCCTAACTGGTCTAGACTCAATACTTTTTCATGTGGAATTGTTTCATCCTTGGTGTACATTGTGACTCATAGCCCCAAGACTTAACATGTAATTGCTTTGTTATTTTAACCATATTTGTTCTGGGGCAGTCATTCCTTTTCTCTAGCAAGAAGGTCCTTTTTGCAGATCACCGTGACAATGCCATGCTGCCAGGTACGTACATTGAATAATGTGTGTGTTGAGGGGGGCAAGAGATATCTGAGCATGTTGAGACAAAGCTGAAGGACTCTCATGTATTTGCGGTGCAGTACAGTATAACCTGGTCCAGACCGTCAGCCATCTCAGACCAAACTGTGGTCACGACAGCTGCCTTTCCAGAGGGAAGCCCAGGAGCTACATCACATGTGTGGAACATGATCAACAAGAGGGCTTGAGCACAGAAGGGAGATGGGGACTGAGCTAGCTGAGCACTTGAATACACACACTGCCAAACAGGCAGTAGCTTTTCTATGTCAGAGGGCAGCTGGCTCTGCTTTTAGCAATTGCAATTTCTCTGGAAAGCCTTGCAGAAACAGGTGGTATGGTAAAGTACATATTTTGCAGCAGTGTATGAAGCAGTCATACATGCCACTTCTGGTTTGGTGCATTTTTCCAGTCCTGCATGTGCTTGCACTGATGTGCTCTCCTTAAGTTCACAGACCACATCTCTTCATAGTCCTTTAATGAGGGCCACTAATCATAAACATGGCTGTGTGTGCTCCTTGCAGAGAGAAACAAAGGCCAGAAAATACCATCACTCTGTGGTGTGGGTGACTGCACAGCATAACTTGCAGAGTGAGGGAAATTCATGTTCTCAGAATTCTGACACCACAACATCCATCATCAGAGCAACTGCCTTCTCCAGCACAGGAGAGGAAGAAACCCAAAACACAGAATAATCTGTGGAAACAAAGGGAAATAGAAAAATGCTGACTTGTGAATTCCAGGTTATCACGTGGCTTCCTACTGGGCTACTGTACCTAAATATTATCCCTTACTTTTCCTACACCTTCACAGGGCCCGGCACCTCTGCCTGCTGGGACTAGGGGAGAAGGGGACATCTTTCCCATTATAGCATCTGTTACTTGGCACTGGGGAGAAGTCTATATGTACAGCTTTTGGAACATAATGATTTCAGGCTTCCAGAAATAAGTTATCTTTGCCTCAGAAGCAATCTTCTCTCAGCATGGAACAAATGAGAAATGTTTTCTCATGAGCTGAGAAACCATTAAACCAAAACCCACTGAGTGTGAAGACATCCTAAACTGTTAATTAGCCTTTGTCTGTCACCTCACTGTCCTGGGATCCGGGATTGTTTTAATGCTCATTTACCCAGTGAGACACTTGGGCTGCGTCTACACTGCGAGACAGAGTGGGTCTCACAGGGGGTCTAGGTACAGTGAGCTACAGTGTAGGACTAAAAGAGAGAAAACCAGCAAAGACCCATTGCAAAGCCCTAGCTTAAAGTCTAACTCATTCAAGATGTTAACAAATGAACATTCAAGGACTGTGTACCTTGGGCTTCAGTATAAACACTTTAGCAATAGTTGGTGTCATTTAACACACTGTGCACCTGCATAGAGTTGGTGTACAGTTAGATACAAAAATTTCACTTTTGTGCTAGACTTCTCAGTTTATCCAGAGGCCTCCACTTTATAAACCTCACTGTCACTACTGAATATTTTGAATTTCCATTAAGGGAAGAAGTGTTAAACTTGTTAGAATCAAAACTCAAAGATATTATTTGTGTGTCTACCATCTGGGTATTTTCACATTTTAGGGTTTTCCACAGACAAGTTAAAAAAACACAAAAAAAGAAAAGGACCCACCTCTAGCCCATTTCTAAGTCCGATCAGGAGAGACAACTTTACACAGTTGCAATGTTTTTCAACCAACTCTTTAAGGTAACCTAAGAAAAAAGACATTTAAATAAACCTTGTTTAAGTGTACTAGAATTTCTCTAATTTGGAAGGTGAATAACCAGTAAATAGGACTATCATCTGGAATATATCAGAATGGCTAGACCAGGTTACAGTTTATCTAGTTGGGAATCCTTCTCTGACAGTGGCAAATACATGCAGAACAGAGAAAACCTAGCTATGTTTCTCCAGGATGCTTTCCCAGCCTCTAGTCATCTGATGCTAAGGGATTTCCAGCACTACATGCGGTATTGCTGTGCATGACAGCCCGAGATGGACTTTTCTTCTGTTAACAATCTGATCACTTCTGAACCACATAATCTTTTGGCATCTAAAATTCTTGTGTTAAAGTATCCTACCTTTAAACCATATGTTCTGTGGAATACATCCTTTATTTTCTTTTGAGATTTTTGGGTCTGTCATAGATACATTGCTGTCACCATATGGACTTGTGGTAAAGTTCCCACAAGTCTCCTTAGCTACCTCACTAGGGTACATCCCAGGCTGCTGCTTGGATTTTGTGTATTGTTAGACATCAAGTAGGATCAGAATAATAAATCCTCCTTTCTAGAGAATGCCGTGAAAGGTTTTCCAGACAAGAAGGGTACCTCACATAGCAGCAGCATTGTGCTGAATGTCAGTCTGTGCAAAGGCATGTGAAAAGCACCTGCAGAGCTCTTTCTTTCCCTTGTAGGGCTGCTCTGGAAGTCTGGGGAAAACAGGATCCATCCTGCCTGTGACCACCTAGTCTTGAGGTCCAAGGTGTCATTACATGGTTATTGGCCTGCAACAGTGGGGAAGGTGTGGGAAGACAGGGAAAGAAGACCCACACAGTGAGAAAGCCAAAGTACGTGCCCCAGGGTCAAGCTTATGTTTCATGTGGAAATTTCCTCAAGACTGCTCAGGCCTTTCAGATCCAAGGGGTGCCATGTTCATGGCTCCCTGAAATGATGAAGTGACTGGGTATTGGAAATGGGAAAGTACACTTGGTTAAGTGAGGATGTTTGTTCCCTTTTCTTTCCTAGGACTCGACTTGCTCTTGAAAGTGACCTTGAACTGTTTTTTGCCATCGTACATTTTTTTACAGTGATCCTGATTTTAACACACTTGGATCTGAGGTGTCTGGAAAATTCTTTTCTACTCTTAATAATGTCCGCAGTGCCTGGCAGGAAAGAGGCTGATGAAAGAATTTTTATGAGCACTTGAAGACCTGCTTTCAATTGCTGAACCATCCATGGTCTCTGTAGGTGAGTCATTTAATCTACCACACTATCTATGTTCTGCATTTGTTAAATAGACTCTAATGAGAGTAAAAGTCATTAATGATTGTTGGATAGGCAAGCTGTAGGAAGGTGTGGGCCCACACGTGACTAGATAACAAAGTGGGAAAAAAAAAATAAAAGGAAGTAATATGCCAGTTCAAACCTATGCTCACCAGCAGTGTCTTGGGGAAAAAAACAAAACAACCAAACAGTCTTTAAGCTCCGTCTAAAATTATTCTTCAGACTGCCTGTGTCCATAGCCAAAGTGATCTTTTCAGACATGTTAATACTAACGCCAGTGCTGAAAACAGCCTAGGATCTTTCCTCGGCACCAAACCTTGTGTTCACCCCTGCACAAGCAGCAGTCACATGCAAATAGCAATTCTGCTGCTTCAGCAGGAATTTGTCCGAAAGTAACCTTTCTCCCCTGAAGCAGCAGCATTGTTTAATTCCCTTCTCATGTTGGTCTCATGGTGGGCTGGTCTAGGGTGGCTGTCAGGCAGCAAGTATGCAAGTGAAAAGCTATGCAGGGAAAGGAGCTCAGAGGAGTCATTATGCAAACATGTATATAATCCACATATAAATATATACATATATATGTATATGTAGTGATTTTAGAGAGGGGTGGTACTGGAGGCTGCTGATCTCAGAGAGTTCAAGCTTTACTTTGCTCTGGAAGCAAAGGAGGGTTTCATTTCCATGGTGGAAGTGACTGCCATGGGGTCTTTGACATATATTTTCATATCTTCCTCTTTACTCCTCTCTGGTTTCCCCCATATGCCTTAATCTGGGAAAGCTTCTACAGAAAAGGAACAGCCAGCCTGAAGATATGAGGGGGTCAGATTGTGAGAGAGAGGTCAGGAAAGCACTGGAAAGAGCTATGCCCCTGAGCATTCATCTGTAGGCTGGGGCGGGGGACAAAATCTATTTGGGAAGGCGGGTAACGTGACAAGGATGCAGTGAGTAACTTCTCACTGCCCACTCATGCCATTTGCATGCCATTTCTTCATAGTCTATATTGTTTTCAGATTGCTTCCTCTTCCAAAGTGGTTCTCCTTTCTGCTGGCTGGTACTACCTGTTCTATGCCTACCCACACCAGAAGGGGAAGGGCACATCTGCAGAGGCTGTGGTTTTCATAGATAGTGTCAGGATCTAGCTCATCACTACCACTGTTAAAAAAAACAACTGGACCTTTAATTCCTCTTATGGTTCTCAGACAGCTCTAGCTCCTTCTTTTGAGATCCCCTGCCTTCTAACTGGGTCCTCTCCTCCTCTCACTGACTTATCTCCTCACCATGGGGCCTCTGAAGGAGACAAACAAGTCCCCCAGGAACTGATAATGTGTAAGAGCCATTTTCAACATATGGTCAGAGGGAGACATGGAGCCTACCCACAGCTCTGTGAAAATACCCCAAACTCAGGGCCTCTTTTCTTCCTGTGAAGAGTGTACAAACAAAATGTCTTTTAGGGAGCAGTAATCAAGGGTCTGTCTCTCCAGGGGAAGCAAAGGGTCTTAAGCCTGTCCACCTGATTCTGCCATTTACCAAGAGAGCACAGCAGACCTCCCAGAATAGCTGAAGCAACCCACCGGCTGCTCCTTACAACATGAAGAGCTTGTGCTCGGCTGCTACAAGTTTTCTTTGGCCAGGGCTGGCAGGAAATTAAACAATGTGTGTGTGTGTATGTGTGCACTGCACACTGTAGTATGGTGAGCAGAGATGTGATGGACAAGTCTAGCAAAGGAGACTGGCAACCCTTTCTTCTCATATCAGCAGGACCTCAAACATCCACAGTGAGCATACAATGCCAGACCACTCGCCCTTCTTCAAGGCTGCCCTTGTATGCAGATCCCTGGAAGTGTACTTGGTAATGCTGTAAGAGGCCATTTTCACCTCCAGCTTTATTCTGAGATGTTTTTCAGTCAAAGAAGAAAAACCTCTGAGCCTGTCATTATAATTTGTGAACACAAAAGAGAGGAAAGGATGAGATTTGTGAGTTTACTGTTATGTCTCTACGCCTTTAAGGAAAATGGATCGTTCTCACACTGCTTGAGGGAGAAGAGGAAGATGTGGGGTCAGCAACAATCCAAGACAATATGTCTGGTAAGGGATGTGGTGAGAAGTTGAGGAGCTCAGACCGAGCTGTGCTGTGACTGAGTAAGAGGGACCCGGCTTGCTGCCTGCCACAACTTCATGGGGTTGGGAGGGTGAGCAGGCATGGTATCCCAGCACTGCACAACAGTGACTAGCTTATCTTCAACGTTCAGTCTTCAGAGTACTGAGTTACTAGGAAAGCTTTTCCCCCTCCCTCTCTCTTTCCCTCACTGGTTTTTAACTTTAACAAATGTGAAAAGTGCTGATAAATACTGCAAGTGAATGATACAGTATTTACTCAACTCATGCTTCCCCTGTTTGTGAATTTATTTGTCTCAGCATTGTTAAAGAGCAAAGATCTTACATTGCTTATGTTGCTCTTTCACATAGCAATGGTTGAAGCCTTAATATTGATCAATGCCTCTCCTCCTCTGCATCAACCCTCGCTTCTTCCATCTGCTCAGGGTGTTGCACTGGACCTTTCTTTCAGGAAAATTTATTCTCAGGTTTGTACTCTGCTGTTAATTCAGCAGAGGTAGGAGGAACACACCATGTTTCCCGTCAGCCTGCTTGTAACTAAAGAGCTGTCTGCCCTTCTTTGTAGCACTTCACATGTCTGTGCATGGTGACAGCAATATTGACAGATATTCTTTTACAGGAGAATATGGTATGGAATTTATCAAAGTTGAAGTTACCAAATTGAACCATTGAAGTTACCAAATCAATGAAAGCGCTTTGGTAAAGGCAACAGAAATACTGTTGACAGAAGCTGCTTTGTGGAGGGTTCTCCCTGTGTCAATCCTTAACTAAAAGATGTGTTTTAATCCTGGTCCTGGATCCAGACTATTCTTCTCTAAGCTTTGCATTCACTATCTGTTTTCTGGCATAGCTACAGTCACATTGCAGATGGCTTTCCTTAAGGAAAATGCGGTGCAATGCTTCTCCCAAAGTAGCAGTACTTGAAATCCCCATCTTGAGTGTTTTAACAGTGATGTAGGTATTCCCGCAGGTCAAGATGTTTCACTTGCTCACAACACACATTTATCAAGAGATAAGAGTAAGAGGTCTCACTGTCTCTGCTTTAATGTGACTGTCCTTCACTACTTGGTTGTATTGATTCTTTCAAAGTTAAAATGTATCAATATAGAAAGGGCTTGTGTCATAGGAAAAAAAATCAGGAAACTGATCACTGGAGTTTTGTTAGGCTCAAATTAACCACTGACCAAGCTTAACTTGTGGCAAGCAGAGGGATTCACAGATTCACGGATTTGACAGAGTTGGAAGGGACCTCTAGAGATCATCTAGTCCAACTCCCCTGCTAAGCACAGGCAATCAATGCTCTTCTCCTGCAATCAAACTGTTTTTAATGTAGTTATGGGGATTCGTCAAATCCCTGTGCCGTCTCTTTCATAAACAGCTGAATTTATTTCCACTCACCATCAGCTTATGTTATGTAAGAAAGTCTAGTCTGGTGCAGTGGTAGGAGAGACCTGAACTTGATGTAATGTTTACTCCATGGACGGCCAATATAGAGTGTGCTACTTGATTCAATGATAAAAAGTGTTTCTCTTTGAGGATTTAATATTCTTTTTCTCATCTCTAGAAACATTAAATGTAGGATTCAAACCCAGCCATATAAAATATGCATTTGGGGGTTTTTCTTGACAAACACTAGGCAAGTATGCAAAAGTCAGTCCTCCCAGCAACACATATACAAGATCTTTCAGGGAAAAATATGTTCCTGCCTAACAATACTGTATGTACATCAGCAATGATTACTATAGAAAACAGGACACAGAGTCAAGAGGATTCACAGGATACAGATCCAGAGTCCTTAAGATGCCATCGAGTTGCACAAAGTCCAAATAGGAGACTACTTCTACATCTTTAAATGAACCAGTGCAATCCACAGAAAATTGTTTCACAGGTAGGTCCTCTTATTCTGATACATTAGGTGATCAACTCATGGAGGACTCAGAAACACCTATCTTGTTATCTCAATATGTCTCCCTATCCGTGCTGGGTTTTAGGCCAAAAGCTAGGGTTAAACGCAACCTAATACGAATGGCAGAAATATGTTGCGGAGTCCTTAGAGAAGTAGCTGATGAAGGCTCATCTCTTAGCTGGCTGGAGGGGGAATAGTCTTGCAAAGGGTAACGCACAAATTCACCAGGCAAATGAGACAGGAAGCACAGGGGCGTTGGTAGGGGGACGGATGCTGAATTCTGCGAACTTGGTCAAAAGAGAAATGAAAGGAGAAATGGAAAACAGGATTCAGCAGCAAACTAGTATAAGTTTGGGGAGAAGGTCATAGAGGCTTAGTCATACCTATAAAAGATGCCCAAGCATCTGGTCCAAGCTTGGTAAGGAAATACAAGTTCTCCTCTCTGGTTATTTAAAAGCTACTTTTCAGGGCTCTTTGCCAACTTTGTTATACTTTGTCCAGAAGAAAATGCTCCCAAGTAACTGCAGTTATCATTATCCCTAAGATGCCCACTGAAGTCTTGAAAGCAATGGGACTATTACCTTGACAGCTAACAAGGTGTCATCATAGGGATCCTGTCAGAGAATGGCCGAAAAAAACCAAAGTGATGGTCAGGGACCAGTCACTCAGAAGAGGTACCACTGAGTAACTGAAATGGCTCAGAGACGGCTGCTTGAGTATCAGCGAAAAGCCCCAAATAAACCTTGTACAGAAGGTTTGCCCTCTTGCCCTCTATTGATACCTCTCATGCAAATTCAAAATGATGCTTTCAAATGCACAGGGCAAAATTGCCCTGGCCAATTTTGCACATGATTGCGTGCTTAAGCCTTCCATTAAAAAAAATCTAGTCACAAAAGTGCTGTTGCTTTTATGCTCCAAATTTAAATCTACATGCATTAAATAAGGGAGTAAAGTTGCTGTCTAAAGAATGTTCCCTGGCGTTTCCCTGATTTCTCCCCAGGGTCTTTAAATTCACTGATGTTAAAAGAAAAACAAAGAACTACAGTAAGGCATATGAACACACCTCTATAAATAAAAAAGAAAAGAAAATTATAAAAAAAAAAAAAACACATGTTCCATTTCTTGAATCAGCCATTGTTGTGTGGGCATTTGCTTACTTCATCACTGCTCTATGCTCAGGACATTAAGAGAAGACTGTTGTTGGAAGTAGTCTTTCTGTCGGACTAAGCCTGGTCTGTGTCTCCTGTCTAAGGCCTGGGAAATAACATCAGAGAGATTAAGATCTACTTTTTACCCTTGTACTGAAAAACTTTGCAAGCAAAGGGCAAAATTTTGCCAAAATAAACAAGCAAATTTGACTTAATTTTGTGTCTGGGTTATAAATATATTAAAATGGGGAAAAATTAGTCATATATAAATAATAGCTCAATTACATTGAAGAATATGTGGGTGGGTGTTCTGGGTGGAATAATTTGCTAACGCAGAGCTCTTCTTCCTTGCTTTTCCTCTTCCTCTTAATTTATTCTTCTTGCTTAGTAACTAACTAGGCTGAATATGTGCTTCTACTTTTTAACCTTTATTTATATCTTGCTCTTCATTTTGTAATCGGGGTGATCTTTCTATAATGGTTCTTTATACGTTTTTATTTAGGATTGGTTTGTTATGGACCAAATATTTTTAATAGATATCAACACAATGTAAAGCACGTAAGTGTATACCTAGCCTCAGGTGCACACTTCCATTTTCTTCATATCAGGATAATGTGCATTTAAAATCAAGGGAATGCTTAAGAGCTTTACTACATTAGTCTTGGTATGGCTGATTTTACTAAATTACAGTACAGTACTGTACAGCCTGCTGCAACACCAAAGACCCCTTCTTCCCTCTTCCTTCCTTTTAGACATTTCTGCACACTCTTTTTGCTTTTACTTATTTTGGTTTGGTTTTGATTTCTCTCAATATTGATGCTGACATGTAATACAATGCTTCAAAATTTAGACTTAGAATCATAGAATGGTTTAGGTTGGAAGCGACTTTAAAGATCATGTTGTTCCAACTGCCTGCCAGGGACAGGGACACCTCCCGCTAGGCCAGGTTGCTCGAAGCCCCATCCAGCCTGGCCTTGAACATTTCCAGGGATGGGGCACCCATAGCTTCTCTGGGCAACCTGTTCCAGTGCCTCACTCACCCCCCGAGTGAAAAATTTCTTCCTGATGTCTAGTCTAAATCTACCCTCTTTCAGTTTGAAGCCATTACCCCTCGTCCTATCACTACATGCCCTTGTAAAAAGTCCTTCTCCAGCTTTCTTTTAGATGCCCTTTCAGATACTGCAAGGCCACTGCAAGGTCTCCCCAGAGCCTTATCTTCTCCAGAATGAACAATCCCAACTTTCTCAGTCTGTCCTCACAGGAAAGGCGCTCTAATCCTCTGATCATCTTCATGGCACT
>VXAK01020807.1:0-12706 GCA_013399435.1 Arenaria interpres
TAAGTCCATTTTCTTCTTAATAGTGACAATCATTTAGGCATTATTAACTTTATGTCCTCTTACCAGCTTTAACCTTTTTTTGAGGAGCTACTCGTCCCCTTGTGCTACAACAGACAAATAAGAAAACAATTATTTTCTGTAGTTCTCCCCCACTTATTTGTTTGCACTCTTAGCTGGGAAGTTCTAGGCGGTTTTCCACTTTACTGGAATCTTCCTCCCCAGCCCAGTGCATGCTGTAAAATTCTCTTTTCAGCCAGCGTGTTCAAAACCAAGCAGCCTCTCCATTTACCAAACTGTGTGTTCAGATGCTCACAACTTCTACAGAGGTCTTTTTCTAAGTATCATTCACATTCTTCCTACAGAGATTTTCCATTTGTGCTACGACAACTCATCTACAAGCTCAGTTTTATGAAGGAAAACAGGAGGAAGAGAGAAGAGGATACTGACCAGTGTGTGGCAATCAGAGAGATGAAAGAGAAACACAGCGGCCCAAGGGATAGATAAATGATAAATGTGAAGCAGAAATACCCAAAAGTTGAGTTCCACAGATATGGGTACTTCCCCAGTAGGGTAATATTCACATAATTCAACTTTCTAGAGCCTATTTTAGCTAGCTTAGTCTACCACAATCAATGAAGAGAAAAAAATCCTCTAAGAGGAGATTTGGAATAGAAAACCTTTATTACAGTTGGTAATTAAGCACAGATTTCGTCAGATGATATGAACACTTCCCCTGATTCTATCTGCTGCTGTTCCACCAATCTAAAGACCCATTTCATGCCGTGACATTATACGTCTGAAAACGACAGATAATAGGCCTGTTACGAGATGCTTCTGATCTATCCAAGCAAGGTCGATAAGAGGAAAAAAAAAAAAGTGTAGTTATTTTCATGAGGTCCAAGTGAGAACAAGCGGTATAATCAGGGACAAGGTCTGTCCAGCGCTACCCACGCTACGTCTCACCCCAGCGCCTAAGGCTGTGAAGAGCTGCAGGTCGCACAGCTTTTCCTCCTTCCTCCACCCCACGCAAACAAGCACCTAGAAGGATGTGTTTGTTCCGCTGAGCAAGGCCATTCCGAAAGCCTCCGAGTAAGCACCAGCGATTGCAAACGGCTTTGAGGACTCTTCCAACAGCCTTCGAAACACTCCCGGTGTCAGAGCATTTGAATACGCACCCAGAGTTTGGCCACTTCCCAAGGAGAAAAACAAGGTACACTGATGGCGTTGGGTGTTTTTGTCTGCCTGGCATCTCTGTGCCATCGGGTCAGCAGAAGTCCTGTCCAACAAGCAGTAACTCCCGGCCAGCGCAGCCTGGATTTGTTTCTCTAGGCTGCAGACAGCTGGCATTGTAGTGCCATTCGAGGCTTAACATGGAAAACGCTGGTGCATTCACACGCTAAGCCTCCCCAAATCTAGTTACTTGCTCAAACCCTGCTTGAAATAACAGAGAAGAGACCACGTCCTTCAATACTCACAAAATTAGAAGAAAACCTACACTGCAGAAGTCGGGAGTCCAGGAAAGCACGGGTTTGGGCTCATTGCTTTTGCGATTCCCCTTGCTGATGCCAAAACCTCAAGCCTCAATACTAGAGTTGGAGAAAAGTTTATAGCAGCAATCCAAAAACTGCAAGTTACAGATGCAACCACATTGCCTAATCCAAACAGCAGCTCGCCAGTCTGTGCATTTTATAGCATTTGTTCTATCCGAAGACTAATTGATCTTAATTTACTGTCCCCAGACACAGAGCTCAGTAGGAGAACAGCAGGAAACTTAGCAGCGTCAGGCAGTAACCAAGAGTGACGGCACAACAGCTGAAGTAATAAAAAGGTATAAAAAACTAGAATTTAGAGGAAGCTAAAACCTGGGGAACAGAGTTACGTGCACAGTATTTTTTTGGCAACAGTATTTCACAGAATTCCAGATACCAGTAATGGTTGTAAATTGCTTAAATTGAGGCAAGGAGAAAATTCCAGCCAGGTACAATTGTAATTAACTTTCTAAAATTGAAAATTACCTTGATTAAGTACCTACCTCCAAGATTGCGGGGTTTTTTGTTGGGTTTTTTTTCGGTTGTTTGTTTTGGGCTTTTTTTTTTTTTGCACATCCGTGTATAATCACCCATTTGTGTTGTCTGTGTATATATATGTACGCATACTGGAGCCGGAGACAAACAACCATTGGCGCCCTTCACTTTCAAACATATAATAAAAAGCCTTATAGATTAAAAGAAAAAATTTGCATTTGAAAAAGCAGAGGTAACAATAAAAATACTTGCACCTTCATCTGCAGAAGTAACATCAAGATACCGACAAAGCTAATAGGAGTTATTTAAATAAGTACTCTTTTTCAAAGTAAGCCTGCCTTTCCCTTGGCAGTTCTCAAAGAAAAGTAATTCTCTACCTCAGCAGAAATGTAGATACACTTTTTTTCCCTCTAAACAGAGAGGACACAAATGATGAAGACGGTTAAGTACAAAATGGAAGGGGTATTTCCAGAAGGATTTTAATTAAATAATTATTTTTTTAAAAAACACAAGTAGCTGTTGACTGCAGGTAAGCACTGAACAAAGTGGTACATAGAGAGCAGAGAACTTTTGAATCCAAATACCGGTCATTTCGAGCTATTATGCCAGTGGAAACTAGCTTTTACCTAGCCGAAAGGAAAAGGATACCGGTTTAAGCTTGTGTGTGCAAGCCCACATGCTGCTTGTTAAGCCCTTCAGGTGGTCAGGAGCCAGAGGCCCCCGTCGGTTCCTCGGAGACGCGAGGGAAGAACCGCCTCAGCGGTCGTGCTGTTCTGCCGCAGACGGGGCCTGGAGGAGAGGAGCAGCCAAAGGCTAAGGTGACCTGGCGGCAGGAGCCTCCGCAGCCTCCCAGGGCAGGACTCCGGTTACGGGGCAGTCACAGGGGGACACAGCCCCCGGCGGGGGAACCTCACATGAACTGCTGGTGAGATCCATAGGGTTCACCCTTGACTGAGGAACACCTGTTACGAACTGTTATTTACAACAGCCTTCCCTGCTGACCGCTGGCATGAGAGAACCGCTCTCAGAAGCAAGTTTTAACATCCCAGAAACACCAAAGAGATCAGGCAACGCTACACTCCCTGGCTTTAGAAACCAGTAATTACTGAAGGGAAGTGCAGCTTCTGCTGCTCGATATGAAATGCTTTAGCTAATACGTGACATCCTGATTAGAGGCTGGAAGAAAGAGGGCTGAAACAACACGCAGAAGTTTCTCAACAATTTTCCATCCCCCAGGTTTGTTCCCACCAGCTTTACCACGCAGCAAAGAATAACCCCTGCAGCAAGATTTGACAGAGGACACCTGAAACGACCCCCACATTCCCGTATAAATATCAACGTGACAGAAGTGCTGTCCTACTGCTGTTTTCTTCAGGAAGCATGTTGCCAGAGAAAATAGATCTAAGAAATCAGTAATTTCTAAATAGCACCTCCGCTTCCAGTCAACACCAGCAGTAACTAAGTTACAAGATATATTTCACCTTGCAAAATAGTGACCACTTCTACAGGAAGTCACTGTGTCTAGAATTAGATTCTCACATTAATTCACCGATGCACACCACTTCTCATGGAAAACCCTGGCTCCTTCCTCTTCAATAGAGCAGCAGAAATATTTTACATACGGAAGATCCTACCCTATCCAAAAATTAATAAATATTCCTAGGTAAGCATTGTGAAAGGAATATTCAACCACTTCTAGATACAAGCAAGCACCCGCTCCTTAAAATGAAATTTTGAGATTGCTCTGTGGAGGTAAACACTGCAGGATATTTTAAAACATCTTGTCTCTCTTAACAGCTCTAATTCACTAACTTCAACATATACCAGACTCCTTCCTTTCCAAATGAAATGGTCTAAATATTCCACAGAAATGGAAATTTTTAAGGCTCTAGGAACTTCAACTGCTACCTTATAAATATTTTTTTTTATATCTAAACAGTAATAGTCACTACAAATATACTTACTTGTATTTTTTATTAGCTACATTACCTTTAGCACATTGGACCAAGTATTGTTTTAAAATGTTATTTTGTAATGGATCGTTTTGTAGACAAGCACAGGAGCTACTCACCCAGGTATTAAAATCCTATTCACACCTAGACTTTTCACAAAGTCAGCCCTTTGAAGTGCTGCCTCATTTCTCAAGTTCATTTGTTAAAAAGGCAATTAAGGTGCATCCATTTCTCATTGGAGTCACCAAGGAAAAAATGCTAAAACAATTTCGGACTCTGCTAAAACCTTTCAAGGTAGTAGGATAACCTCCCATGGACTAGCAGTCAAAACACTTTTAATCTCAGTTTGACCTGTGTTTTAGAGATATCCTCTCAAGTAGGTGTTTGTTTTCCCAAAGGAAGTCAAACCTAGGTGTGCAGTAAAGATTCCCTGTTTAAGTCAAGCTGAAAACCGCTTCAGTGGTTTCCATACTTGCTACAGCCACGTTGAAGTCTTCCCTTCCAAAGCAAGGATTAGAGTGAAGTTTCTCTTTCGTGATAGGCTGGCAAGATTTTTGTGGTTTTCTTTGTTTGTTTGTTTCAACTGAAAAGGGCAGACGCCAATGTTTGCTGCTTTCCTATCAACTGAGAAATTGAAATTGCTTCATGTGTGTCCCTTTCAACTTCAGCTGAACAAATCAAGAGGTATGAGGATAAGCCACTGCTCTATCCTTACAGGCTAGCATTAAACAAACAAACAATTGCTAAAAAAAAAAAATCAAGTTAAATTATAATCCTATATTTTGTGCAATTTACGAATAGGTTTGCATTTGTATCATCGTCATTTTTTTAAACATACAGTAAACCAAAATATTTCAAACACCCTGACAGTTCAAAATATTGACTATGTAACCACTAATTGATTTAAGTGTTTAATACCAATTTGATGTTTTATTAAGTTTTGGAATTCTGAGCCTAGTATATCCTTAGCACTGGGATCATGATAACATTTTGGTTGCTATGCAGGATTCTATTGAAGTGGCATTGACAGAACAGCTGTAATGATTTAGTGTGACTATCTAAGGAATGGCCACTGAAATGAAGTGTCCAGATTCCTCAGCAAACCCTTCAGAACCAGGTCACTGACACAACTCTTTAACCAGGCATATTACATGCTCACCTTAATATAAGAACTTGAAGAAGAGAAATAGAATGGGGTAGTAAAATAAATTTCTCATTCTACTGGTTTTAGACAGTAACTGGTGCCACAAGCAGCATGCTTTAGAGACACTGATTTAATAAACTTAATTACCTTATGCTCATGATATGTCAAGGTAACACCTGAATTAGTTTTCACTGCAGGACAAACTCCATTAGGAACACTGATGCTTGTTCTTAATGTTCTGTAGTAAGAGGCAGAGTTTTAGGACCCACAAGACACACACACGCAAAAACAGCATTCATAAGTTAACCTTGCACTGCAGCAGCTTCTGAATTAGCAGCAACTTCCAAATTAGCAGCAGCTTCCTGCTGTGCTTCCTCCACAGCAGGGGATGCATCTGCAGCCGGTAAGTCAGTCTCCCCTCCAGTTTCTGGGGATACCCCAGCACTCTCATCTTGTGCTGCAGGTCCAGCAGCAGCCTCTTCCGTGGCTGTCTCTGCTTCAGGGACTTCAGCCGTCTCTTCTTCATCACCTTTTAAGGATTTATTTAATACAACAAAGAGAGTAAAGTGCATGCATGCAACACAAATTCACCGACTACTTTTTTTGCCATCATCCTCATTTAAATTTAAAATGGCAAACTAAGCTTTGGAATCAGAATTTACAAACAAAGTCAAGAAATCAATAACTATTCCCCTTATACTATCTAATGTGGCACCAAAAAAAAGATGTTTACAAGATGAAGAAACCATATTCTTAATTACTGAGTTTCATAACTGCTTCAGCGTAATAAGAAAAGAAACTGTGGCTTAAAGCAAGTGACTGCAAGAGGTGGAAGTGCAGAGAAGGACAAAAAAGGACCCCACCAAGTGTTGCTCCAAACCTGCTCTGCTGAAAGGGCCAGTGATAACGCACTCATGGGTGTCACAGGCAGCTGGGTTCTTGTCCAGTTCGCACCCAGCAGTGGAGTTACCAGACTGGGAACAAGGCATTTGCTACCATACTTAGAAGCTCTTAGGGAGTTTATCATCCATCAGGCTCACAGCTTCAAAGCGCTGTGAGACAAGATGTGCATTCAGTTTGTGCAGGGCTATTTTCAAGGTGGCTAACTTGGCTGGCGAGACAACAGCTACAACAATGCCAGGCCCAACAAGGGATTAGTTTCCAGATGGGTTCTGTGCCATCTCTTAGCTCTACGCTGCCATAGGTACTCTGCTGTCCCTGTTCACCCTGCTTTCTTTAAAGCTCTACTGAACGCACTGTACAGACCACTGCAAGAGACAGAGCACTCAAGTAAGCAAGGTAAACTCTGTGAGGCAGAACAAAACAGAGGACCTCTACTGAAACTAGATGTATATAAGTAAGAAAATAACCTGCTAATTTTAAGTGATCAGCGTTCACTTTACTGGAGATATGACCACTTCTGACTAACCATTTTCCTTTTACAGCTCCCAGCTGTCTTTAAAAGACTTGTCAACACTGCTATAGGTCAGACTCTTTACACTCTGAAAAAACCCACGTTTCCCAGTCATGCATTACTCCAAACTCAGCTGAGAAAGTCATAAAAAACTAACAGCACAAAGCAACAAGGATGCACAGTCACCATGCAAACATGCACTAAGATCAAGTTAACAAAAAAGTTGTATACGGAGTGTTCATTGCAAGTTTACCACTAGAACCAACTCACCATGTGAAAAAATACAGCTGGAAATAAAGTTTTGTATTACAGTGTGAAATAAGTGAGAATAGAAAGGAAAGAGCTTAAAGAGACATAGTCAGAATTTAATTTATTCTTTTGTATCTGTTTAAAAACTAAACAGATCGATTTTAATTACTGGTTTTTTATGCTAGTGCAAGCCTATCTTTTTGTGTTCAGGTTTCAACATGAGCCTATTCATTGCTCAGTAAAACTCAGAGCTTTGTATTCTGCAACCTGACCATGTCCCTTTAAGAGAACGCTATATTTCAGAAAAACTACATCGATTACACAAAGAACAGACTAACAGCCAAGCTCAGCATTCAGAACACTTTATTGGACAGTCAAATATAGGGTGCATTCATTCAGAACAGCCAGCTTCTCCATCTCAGAACTGCCTTCTACAAAAGCAGATTCAGTAATAAGCTCAATATGGTTTGGCCTTGCAAACATAGGTAGTTGTTTTAAAGTCTCACAAGTGTGGAGTTTTACAATAGAAGGTATAAAGTCATCCCAAGGTAGGCTGCAAGGTACGCAATGGTGAACGACTGTCCTTTGTTTGTATTTAACTTCCTCGGGTTTGGAAAGAGATTTCCCTTGTATTTTAGTCTGGAAAGTGTAAAAGCAGAGTATAGATTAGAAAGATTGAATCAGCTTGCATCAAGTTAAAAAGAAAAGTCATTGCTAAAAAAGAAGGAAATCAGGAACAAGTTTAAAGGAGTCACACGCAAATGGAAGACAAAACTCAGTATTTTCTAAATAAGCAAGTAGAATGTTCTGCAAGGCAAACATCATTTTACTGTTCAAATGATGTCCCAGATTTCCTACTGCGACTTCGAGTCAGGCTGCTGTCAGGGGCTCTTTCAGATCCCTCCCTAAATTTGAGAGTAGCTTTCAGTTAAGAAAAGCTACAGAAAATTTGCTACTGGATCTTTTTTAAAATGTCTGATATCGTTAATTAAAATACCATTAAATACCATTTCAAGCCTCTAATAAACAAATAAGCCTCACATCGCATTTGATTGTTTCTCTTGTTTTGACAGCCTTGTTCGCTACATGCAGTTCTTTGTAACAGACATTTTGGGTTTGGGCACAAGGGGAGAATTTTCCTCGAGATGAGAAGCCACAAAAATCATTTGGATCAGGAGAGTCTCTCTCTGATCAGCTGCTGCCTCAGATTACGTTCTTCCAGCTAGAAAGTTCTTCTCTTTGCCTTTGGACACATAGCAAATGCGCCACGAATGTGCTGTTTGGCACGCTGCTTTTCTGTCCACCCCTTCATATTGTTACCAGCACTGTTTTATAGCTTATTTATAAGTAAGCTAATAGGCTTGGCTTTATGTGACCCTAAAAACATTAGCTTACTTCGATAACAGAATTTTTAATCGCTCTTATCAACAATGCTTACTGTGAAAAAGTGTAAGGACTAACTGATTAATCTAAAGAATGCACAGGGAAGGAAGCTGCAGCGGCACTTCTGGGAAAAGCAACGCTACGGTAACACTCTGTGACAAGGTAGAAACGAACAGATGACTATGCAGGGAACAGGAGAAAAAGGGGAGCAGGAAAGCCGTTAATTTTTTTGAGAAAGCACACAGAGGATTCCATAGGAAAAGTAGGAACAGAAACCTCTTTTGGGAGGATACAGTTGGGAATGAAGAAGGATTTTTAAAAGAGCTGATTCAACAGTAGCTTTGTATTGTGAATTTGAATTAGCTACTCAGAAGTCCAATATCAAAAATAATACAGGAAATGCATGTCAACTGTGTTCACCGTAGGGCCTTAGAAATGTCTTGGACTTCTTATTATCAATAATAAGGGAGGCAGTAATCGCCTGCCATTGGTTGTGACATATATGTAAATTACTAAGCAGCGCAAGGCATCAGATTATGGGATGTTTGGAGAGTACCAGAAGTCAGAATTAAGTTGCAGAGCACTGAGTACTCTTACCCCAGTCTTGGGCAACACAGGTATAGCCTTCAGTGGGGTGAACAGCACCACTGACTCTGCGGGTATCCCACTCAAACATTTTGGTAGAATAGGGTTAAAACTCAGTACCTTGCAGAAATGAACCTTAAGAGAAAAGAGGGAATATACTGGCATCATCTTGAGTGCCCCAGAAGGTTCACTTAATGCTTTCACATCTATCGTGTTCTTCTGACTATGTTAGAATGTAATGAGCATGACCCTCATTTCTTCCCTGAACAGCAGAGAAAACACCTACTTTGGCCCTGGTTAGGTTTTTTTATTTTAGGGACAAAGAAGGATTGCATTATAATTGTGTCTGAGTTCTCAGCGTTTAAAGAATTAAGTTTAAAAACTGTATTGCTTCCAGCTGCTTAAGAGACAGGAAATTAAGGTGTTTTGCCATTTAAAATCTTAAAATCTGTAGTTTTGAAGCTCTAAAACGAAAGGATGTGTTGTGGAACTTCAAGACTAGCAACTTCAAAAGAAATAATTTTGAAGGCAGACAATTTAAAGCGTGTTCTCACATTGAAACCAAAATTTAAACTCAGCATACTTATTCAAATCTATTCTTTATGTGCACACAAATATATTAAATTAATTCTCTAGATGTCAACATCAGAAAAAAATAAGGAAGAGCTTCAAGTGCTATGGCTTCATTAATGTATTTATTTTTAAATAACAACTAAATAAAAATATAAAGATCCTTAAGAAGTCATTTTTTCTAATTGCTTTTCCTAGCAAGGCCATGCTTGCCAAAGTTCTATCTTTTATATTAATGCCGCTGTAACACTAATTGATGTAGACAGAGACAACATTCCATTACAAGTATTTGAACTAACATGGTCTAATTATTTAAGCATGAAGAGCTAAGTAAGGATTTGCCATACATTTGTGTGGTGTCTGCTTTTCATTTAAACCTATATTCAAAGGGACAAAATCAAAGATATAGGACGAGAAATTGATGCAATTTACAATATTTTTAAAAAACATAGGTTTTTTTTTCCTATTGAACTGTGTTCCCTGATGGCACATGGCCTGGAGCCAAATTGTTGGCTGAGAAAACAATATTATCTCCTTCCCCTCCCAACAAACAAAATACAAAACTGATTTTGACAGCATTATCCATTTAGTCAAGTTTCATTAAGCTTCCAGTAAATCAAATGCAAATACCCAATATACAATTAATGGCTCACACATCAACTCTTTCCATCCAAAGAGACTTCTGCAGCGTGATCACAGGTCAGATTCACCGCCTAAACATTAAGTTCGTTCCCCAAATTTGCGCAGAAGTAGCTTTGTAACCGAACTCTGCACAACCACCTTTGTCTTCACTCCCACTCACAGAGCTCAGACAAGGACTTGGACAGGGTTAAGGCCTGATTAGACAATCTAGAAATCTGTTCCAGATCCTTTTGTACCCAGGAAACAAGAGAGAAGAGCTCAACTCACCCCTGCGTGACCTCCGCCCCTCAGCTCTCTCGTGAAGAATATTCATATGTTCAATATATTTGCTGCGGGACGAACTGACTACTCTGTAGGCCTGAAAGGAAATTACACCTGAACTTATTGCTACATCCCTACAGAGTTACCAAACAAAAAGATGGGAGAGGGAGAGAAGGGTTTTTAAGCTCACCTCATATTACACTAAGTAAGGTTAAAAAAAAAAAAAAAAAAATCTATTTTGATATACTAACATATTTATACATTTCATATTTCTCCATTGTTAGAAAGCAATTACAATATACCATGCAGCTTTCAAAGTGCTTCAGGAATTGAACGCAGTATTTTAAACAACAATTTAAAAAGCAACTACAGTAAAAAGATGACAGCAAGAGAATTTGTTATTGCTCCAGATACACAATCACACAAGTTCGCTATTTTGAAGACGCAGAAGCGTGTTCAATCAATACGATTATTTTGTGGGGGGGGGAAACTTGTACCTCCCTGGGATGTGCCAGTCACTACCTCAAATCTTGGGGCAGGGTGGAAGGAAGCCATGAAATGGAGGCTTTAGGGATATGAAGCACAGAGTCTGGTAGATTTAGATGCCGGGAAGAGAATGATTACCAAAAAGCATGACAGAAGTAGACATTTACAAAACTTTAACATGCTTTTTCTAAGTCATTAATATTCTTATCTTTCTTTGAGCGCCAGTTAACAAGGTTCATAATCTTCCCTTTGTGGCTTCAGACAGCTTACTTCACATCTGTCTGGCCCACCTTGATATAGCCTTAATGTTTGTGGTTGACAAGTAGAGCCAACGGGTTGGAAGCAGGCACCTTACTTCATCTTTGGACACACTCTCATTTCACATAGATTTAAATATGTTTTCCACTAATGACAACAGCACTAGATATCAAAGTTAACAATGAAACAGGCGAGCAATAGACATTCTGTTTCACTAGCTCTCTTAAACTGGTTTTCAAGTTAGACTGTATTTAGTTATGTGGTATGACATCCACGTTCTATTGAGGGTTTGTGTCTTAATCACATTCTTTAACCCGGAACACGCCTTACACCGTGCCAACTCAGAAAGCACAAACAACTCCATTCCCAAACACTTACATAAAATAAACCACCAAAAGCAGCAACACCAGCAAGGAGATAGTACATCATGGTCTCTCCAGAAGAGCCAGGAACACTCCCAGATGACATCTGGCGAAGAGGTGCTATAAAAACCATTATTGAAATTGATGTGAAGTGCTGGTAAAATACGATCGACAAAACAGAATGACAGAATCTGAACTTTTATATGGGAAGGGACGATTTAAAAAGCTGTAACAAAAGGGACAGGTACAGTTTCGCCACATTTAGTACTCCCGGGTAACACAGGGCATGGTGCTTAACAGAACAAGGTACACGGCTGAGCTCTTCCTGAGAGTCTAAGACCTTCTGTGAACTACGCTGTCTGCCCATCAGCTTCCGAGCACGGGATGCAGTCTATATAGACTAAGGAACTGCCTAAGGAATGTCGGGAAGAAAAAAAAAGGACTGCAAAAATGTTCCTGCCTAAGGCATGAAGAAGAACCAATTTGTCCTTATTCAGTCTTGCTGCAGTCAGAGGTAATGAATCCTCTTCCGTTTAATAACACAGCACTTTAGCAAAAGGCCTTTTCCTTTGAATTCACATTCCTTCATTCTCAAATGGATTGCTGAAATTAAGATACATGCCCATAACCTAAAGTATTGGCCAACAGGGCAGGCAGGTAGGATTACACAATTTTATCCCCAATCGAGTACATATTCACTGTAATAGCAGCGCTAGTCATTTATGTTTGTTTGCCACTTGCGTAGTTTTGATGCTTACTACAGCCCCAGATTCTTCTGTGCATTTCAAAAAAAACCAACCCCACACGTAATTCTGTTCGTCAACAGAGCTTTCAGCTGAATTTCATTACTTCATCCCAGCTGAGTAGAACCGATGAGAAATGCCCCATTGAAAAGGGGGGCTCGTTAGATATAAAATGGCTCTGAGCATTGCAATCAGTAGCTGCAAAAATAGTCTCAATCTCAAAATATTGCCATTGCGTGCCAGATTATGTTTAGCATCATCTGTCTCATGACACACTTTTCAGGCTCCTCTTTGATAGCCAGGCTTCCTAATGGATCTTCTTACACGGACACGCAGGTTCCGCAGCAGTTTCTCGGCCATACCCCCTTCTCCAAGGCTCAGCAAGCCCGCAACCATCCAACACGGCCGGGGGATTATTATTATTTAATTTTTTTTGCTACTGGTTACACAATTCCCGATGCGCCAAAAGCCATGGCTGCAACACACCGGGCTGATTCACGCTCCCTCCCTTCCCTGCCAAGAGACCTCTGAGGGAACGCCGCTCCGGCCACCCGCCTAAGGAGGGGGTGTGGGGAGGTTAAACCCCTTTAATTTTTTAATTTTCTTGGGGGGTGGGAGAGAAGAGGGGCGGGG
>VXAK01020808.1:0-10017 GCA_013399435.1 Arenaria interpres
AGGCAATCCCTGGTTTGATCGGGGTATGGTACCAGTCCAGATGTCTTTCAGTCTCCTGATTAATGCCTAACATGGGCGCCATTTGTAGTGTATGAAGGCATGGGCCCCGGCCAGTGATGCAACCAGAATCGTTTATTGCAACAAACAGGCAGCTTCTATGGTACTAATGTATCTTCTTTCCCAACCAACACGCCCCTGCAACCCCCAACTGCCAGGCGGGCAGAATTCCCCTCAATCAATCGGGCCGCCAGGCATTGTTTATGGGTTGTCTAGACTCGCTCATGGGCCGTCGCTGGAGTGTTCCTGGTTCTTCTATTCTCTGCATATTCCACAATCCTGTTCACCCACACATGATCAAGGAGAGGAAGTAGATTATTTCCTTAGATGGCTGAAAGAAGTTTCATCAGCCAACCCTGGATGTTCTCAAGAAGGTCTTTCAAACTTAAATCTTTGAAATTGTTTTGAGAAGTTACTCCAGGCAAGATTCAATTAATGACATTTATGTAGATCTAAGTCCTTTGACATCTGTTATCCATGCGATGTGTTTTATATGTACCTATAAAACATATGCGTACTATGTACATGTCTGCACTATGTGCAGTACTATGTACTTCAGCTGCCCATACAATGAATACTATGTACATATACAACATATGCATACTATGTACATGTGTGTACTATGTCCAGTACTAGGTACTTCAGCTGCCTAAGGTAATTCCAAGCTTTCTGTTTAATCAAGAGAGTTACAAGTAGTTCTAGAGAACCGGAAAAACCTCTGAGTCAAGCAATTCTAGAGAACCAGACAAACACATGAGGTGTCTATCCCTCAGCAGTCTTAAGATGAAAAGGTTATAGTCTTTAAAAAGTGACTGAAATTAGGTGGGTGAATCTGCTAGTAATTTAGTATAATGTATTACAAACCAGACATTTTTAATTAGTGATAGTATCGTCTTAAAAGTGGGGTGCAAAGATGGAGTGTATTTAATGAAAAAGGGAAAGAATTTTTAATTATAATCAAGAGGCTAATAATGTCAGAAAAGAGTGGATCACAACAAAATCATAGGATGAATTATAAAAATCATAGTGGAACAACCCACCGAGCTTCATAGACGTTTGCATGCTTACACACTGAAAAGCCAGGAGGAACTGTAAGTATTAATACACAAGATAATCATAATTATACTGTCTTTGTTTAGCTTGCTTATAAAACAATTTGTCTTGTTACATTAGGAGATAGGAAGATATATCTTTAAAAATATGAGTGACGTTTTTCATATGAAGAACGTAAACTTTTGGTTTAAATCCAAACCACAGAATGTTAGGGAGTTGTTAAAAGTAATTTTTGGGAAAAGAGTAAGGATGCTTCAAAAGAGCTATCAATAAGATTTAACAGAAATAAGAAAATATTTAAGAAATAACAGAATATCTATTGTAAATATTTCTAGAAGTAAGGATAATTATGTTCTGCAGAAGAAAGCAGGAAGGCTGTAAAGACCTCTGTAGTTGAGGTTTTTTAAGTACAATATTTTTAACAAAATATTTTGGTTTACCACCTGTCTTTCTGTTTAATTCTGGTTTTTAATTATTATTTTATTTTTCCTTGTTTAAGACTAAGAACATTCTAAGCATTGTAACGAAGGGGCATAACTTTGGATATAAGCAAGAAATTTTTTCATACCCTGTAATTCCAGGATTGTACACCTTTTCTATGATTGTGTGATTAGTTAATAATCTGAATGTATTTGTACATCTGTTACATTTCAACATCTTTGTGAATGTAAGAGGAGAAAAGCTGAACAGCTTGCTATTCTGACCAGAAAAATAAGTCTAGAAAAATGAAAGAATCAGTATCACTTTAAAAGTAAACAACTGTGGAGTAAGTCAGGTGCCTGGATACAAGAATTTAGTGCAATTTTAGATGCATTGAAGTACTTGAAATATCTGTACAGGGCTGACAGACATGACATGGACCTGTGGGAGATTCATTTCCTTCTGAAGCAACAGCTGGAAGAAGTGCTGGGATACCACATAGAGGTAAGCTCTCAAATTACAGTATGTATCTGTATTTCACCACTTGAATTGCCTACAGCAGTTGCCTCAGCCAGCACCTTCTTTTTTGCAAGTGTCTACAAATTGCGTGAGGAGACCTGATGTGTAGCTGTAGTTGCATATTATATTACTAGAGCAACAGCAAAAAATAGTCTCTAGAATTCACCCTTACACCCTTACATATCTTCAGAGACTGTAACACTTAACATTTCCACAGCTAATTGTTACAGCTATGGGTTTAAAAGCACATTCAAAGCAGAAAGAATATCTTTGTAGCTAATTGATGTGTTTTAATAGAAGCCTTAATACCTGTAAATAGTAGCAAATAAATATTCTTAAATTCATCACTTAGTAGAAAAATGTAATTGCTTACTACTGTTGCTGGAAAGTTGAGAAACGCAGCACAAAATGCAGTACTCCAGCATCCTTGATAGAGTCAACAAACAAGGGACGTGACAGTGCGTAATCAAGAAAACTGACATTACCATATATCAATACACTTTGCATTAGACATTGAACTCATGTTTTAAAGAAGTTAAGTTCAAAACACAATTTTGCATAGTTTCAGAACAATAACACATCTCTAATCAGTCTTCAGTTCTGTGTTGATATTGTGCAACCTCAACTAGTGAGAGCAGAGGAAGTAAATGCGGGCTCTACATTTAAAAAAATATGTTTGCTGTGATCATCCACTTTTAGAAGACAAGTATGCTTATCAAGAAAATTGAGAATATATTACACAATTCCAGCTAAATGCATGGCCTGCAGAATTGCTAAGTTCTGTTTATAATAAAAAATTGTTGTCAGATCTACATCAAATTTATTAACAATTCTTATTCATGTGTTTTCTCCTGCACTTGTGGCTTCTTTTTACAGGATTTTATTCCATTCTTTGGAACTAAACAAAATAAAAGAATCACCTTGATTCTCAGGCTACTTTGATAAACATTTTTTTACAACTTAAAACAAGACTATATTTTATTAAATTACCTACCTCTATGGTAGTTATTCTGTTCAAGACTAGCTGAAATGAAGATATGAAATCTACAGTTGTATCCAAACAAGGGGGTTTTTCTTTGGGTGGTTGTTGGTTGTTTTAGTTTTCTGCAATCTCAACAGACAGTGTTAGACTGGGGACTAATAAAACTAAATGAAGCTTGCCTTGACATAACAGAAATGATTCAATACTAACCAGAATCTCATCATTGTCAGAATATCCTCTTTGACAGGTAGATTATAGATATTGATCCTTTTACATTTCATATCCTGATGTGTTTGAGAAGTGGAAAAGGGAAGGGAGACAGAATATTTTCTCTATCTAAAATCTGAAGCTGAATTTCAATGTAAAGTATTTCCTGTCATTAATTACTGTAACAGTATTTTGGTATGCCATTAAATAGTATGCAATCTGCATCTAAGGAGGAGCTGTTTTGCTGTGGTCTTTGACATAATCACCAATCACACTGCATAAACAAGTTCAAGCTTGTAAAGCTTGAGTCCTTCAAAATGAACGACTGGAGCCCTGAAGCCCCGGAGTCCTTCAAAATGAAATATAGTTAGTCTAATATTACAAGTAACGCTTAAAGAACTGCGAGTTCTTTAAAAGCCTTAATTACAGAAACTTTTTTTTTTTTTTAAAGCAGAAGTACTAGAGACAGACTGTGGAAATCTATGCATTTAATAGATTCTCACAAAAACTTGCTGCAACTACAGTGTTTATAGTGTAGAAGGCCACATTATGCAAAACTTGTTGAACTCACACACTGAATTAGAACTGATACTGTATGACTTACAGCCTTTGAGGTCGTGGTCACAGAAGTCCAGCAAAAATACTGAAATCCAAAAGGTAAGTCCAAATTGCTTTGGAAATACCTTAACATGGCAGGCAAGAAGTTATGAAAAGTATTTCACAGCTAATTCTGAAATATGTCTTAATAATTTTTAGTTAATGACAACAATTATAGGTAAAATAAATGAAACTTTACACTTTCACTGGTAACATTATTCCTCAAAGAAAATATGTGAATGAAATTAAAAGACGTAACTTCAAATGCTATGTGGAAGGAGAAATAATCCTATAATTGGCACATACTATATTTAGCGTACATACGTTGAGCCCAGCTTATTAAGTAGTAGGTAATGCTTAGAACTGATACAGAGCTAGAGAACTTCCATAAGTTCAATAAGGCCTAGGGCCGTGTTCTGCACTTGGGTCACAACAACCCCAGGCAGCACTACAAGCTTGGGGAAGAGTGCCTGGAAAGCTGCCCGATAGAAAAGGACCTGGGGGTGTTGGTTGAAAGCAGGCTAAACATGAGCCAGCAGTGTGCCCAGGTGGCCAAGAAGGCCAACAGCATCCTGGCCTGTATCAGGAACAGCGTGGTGAGTAGGACTCGGGAGGTGATCGTCCCTCTGTACTCAGCACTGGTGAGGCCCCACCTTGAGTACTGTGTCCAGTTTTGGGCCCTTTACCACAAAAAAGACATTGAGGTGCTGGAGCAGGTCCAGAAAGGGCATCAAAGCTGGTGAGGGGTCTGGAGAACAAATCTTATGAGGAGAGGCTGAGGGAGCTGGGGTTATTCAGCCTAAAGTAAAGGAAGCCGAGGGGAGACATTCTCGCTCTCTACAACTACCTGAAAGGAGGTTGTAGAGAGGTGAGGGTTGGCCTCCCAAATCACAGATGATAAGACAAGAGGAAATGGCCTCAAGTTGTTCCAGGGGAGGTTCAGATTGGATATTAGGAACATTTTTTACACTGAAAGGGTTATTAAACATTGGAATGGGCTGCCCAGAGAAATGGTTGAGGTACCATCCCTGGAGGTACTCAAAAGACGGGTTGACATAGTGCTTAGAGGCATGGTTTAGTGATGATTTTTTTTTTATTATCAGAATTAGGTTGATGGTTGGACTAGATGATCTTAAAGGTCCTTTACAACCTAGACAATTCTATGATTCTATAATTCTATGATTCCAGGGAGAGAAAAGAAACATTGTCAAATAAAGAGGAGATCTAAATAAGCTCAGACATGCAAACGTTTGTAGAGCTGTGAAGGTTCTATTTACACTAGGATGTTACAAGTGAGGCTCCATAATCAGCTTTATTCAATCCATCTGCAAGCTTTCTTGAATGGCACTTACAACTCTATGATCAGATAGTAAGTCAGTACAGACTGCTGATTCAGTTAAAGAAACCCCCCACAACAAATTTTTGGAAAAGATCTCCTGGGTTATCAAGTCCAAGTCCCTTCCATGTCATTACAGCAGTGTATTTCACATAATTTCAGGTACCTAAACAGAATTTGCTGATCAATATGAGTATCTAAGATTTCATACTAGGAGTCTTGTTAAGGTAACTTACTATTAACCATGGAGATAGGTTAAACAATGAAAGAGAAATAATTCCATAATCCATGAATGCATAAAATGGGCTGCTTTGCTATTTTCTGCAATCTAGCATTAAGTCAATCTACCTATTGCTTACAGCTATTTTCTTCTATTTCATATTCCAGTATATGCAGTAAATTCATTCTATATCATCTACTGAAGATTCCATATATTGAAGAAGGTGCAATTTTACTCTTTCCAGAAAGATTTCACATATTGTATTTCCCTAGTTTAAATTTCTGACAGCCACATATCTAGAGAATTTATAAGTCCGATTACATTGTGAATACATCACGGAATGCCACCAACTGAGCCACCTGAGTGCTGCAAGAGACTGTCCTACAGCAGTTAGCAGTACAAAACACATACCATACTGCGCAGTTATTCTTACGTCAGCAGAATAAATCCTGTTCAGATGCATCAAGGCCTACTTATCCTGTGAGCTTTTGCTGTAGCAGACAAACTAGCCAACCTTTTGTTTAAGTAGATAAAATATGATCAACTAACTGTCCCAAACAGCGCTAACATTGAATGTTTTTTGTGTGCTCAGGGAAATAGACAGCCAAACTATGAAAACAACCTGTTGATCATCAAGACCTGCAAACATTCACAAGTGTCCTGAAGAAGCAGGTACTAAGCACCAACAAAGGAGACTGTAAATCAGAAAACATCAGTGCATTTTGAATAGACCAGTCACAGAGGAAGTATTCTCTTCCAATCCTATAACTAGGAAACTAAGGACAGTGTCATCAGGGGACCTAGAAAACAGAAGAACCTGAGAGACTCTGAAGGTATCCACAACCCTCCCCCAGGTCTACATAATGCACAACTGGAACGACAGTGTTACTGGATTGTGACATCTCTCCCACAGAAAGTAGAAGTTATATAATCCATAAAAATGCATTATTTGTGAAAAAAGTTTTTTGGTTTCCAAATTCTTCATGCTATTTTGTCTCAAAAAGCAATGCAAGAGTGTTAAAAGGATCGGTGATGTGGATCCCACCACTGGTCGAAAACATCCATGGGCAATTTACAAGGATGTTCATAGTTTACCCAATCTTGCATTCAAATTTTTTTCTTAATGTAGGGTGAAGGTTCTCCTACTCTTTAGAATCCACAATTCAGATAAAATTTTAGCATCCAAAAACTAATTTCAGAGTTTGAAGTACAGGTTTTGTACTAAGAATGTGAATATCTTCCAATCAGTATAACTTCCTCTCATGAATAAACATCTGTAGTGTTACACATTTTCAGCTTTGCCTTCTGCAGCCAATAAGGAATAAATCATTTCCCGTCGTAAAGAAACTTGCTGGACAAGATGTGAGAGTATTTAATGAAAGTGAACAGTATGTCTTGTTCCCTAAGGTGAAATACATCCCACTTACTGTTACTCATGCTAAGCATCATCATGATCAGGGATTGACTGTTTAACCACATAACAGAATGACCTTCATACCATATAATTTTTGTCTTGTATCTGCGTTTAGTTTAAGAGCTGAGGATACAAACATTGCTATTTAAGCCATAAATAAAGTAGTTACCACACGACTTTCACTATTTTAATTATAACCAACAATGGTATTCCAAGTTTATTAATTTAAAAACAAACATCACAACACCATTTCACACATTAAAAGTCTGATGTTTTTAGCATAAAATACCAAATGCAGCAGCAAGGTATAAAGGGAATATTCAAAGAAAATCCAAAACATCTTCCCAAAATCTTGTTACCCAGGTAAAGTGCTCATACTTGGACAGGAATTCTGCTACTGCAACTCGCATTGTGGAAGAGGATTACCTAAGAGGCAGCTCCTCCTATTTAAATAGCACCCATTTGACTTAACTGTGACTGGCATCAAGTCCTTGATAGGGGATCAGTTTAGATGCCTAGCAGTCTCACCTTTATGTAGATAACTTACCAGTGCAAAGATCCAGTCTTTGCATTTTGCAATGTTACTTTGTTGCTCATTTTTTAATCAAGGAAAGTGGCTTGTGATCAATACAGTGATGGTTTTATGCTAATCATCTGTCATTTATTCATAAACCTGCAGATGTTAATCTTCCAGAAGGACTGCTTGCATTCTTTTTCAATGTAAAACGGGGTGAAGTAATTTCATTCTTCCTTAAAAGCTGAAAACTGCTACACATATTACATGAATATTACAAGGACACATTCTTGCCAATGCGACGTGTAAAAGTCATACAGTTTAGTTAGTGGCAGTTGTTAGATGAGGTCATTTTCTCATCGCATTGCACCATCACTAGTAATGTAATTTCACCCTCAGACTACATGAGCCCTAATACATCCCACAATTCCCTGTTACAATATGCTATCTTTTAAATTGCACTATGTGATATGAAAAACAGTCAAGTTTGGAACTCGGGGTTTGTTTGGTTTTTTGTTTTGTTTTGTTTTTTTTTCCATAGAAAGCCACATATAAAACCTTCAAGACTAAAAGAAAACAATTTGGAGAAAAACAGTAACTTCAATTCTCATCAAGTCAGTAGAGGCTCAAACCCATTTGCACCAGCTCTTGCAATACACTTAATATGTATTTTATTACGGTAAGACTCACCAGCTCAGTAGCCAGGTCCAGGGTCTCCCATGTCCCATCAGCCACAGCAGTAGAAGCAGGCCCTCTCAGGGCTAGAACCAGCCTATATCAGGAAATGGATGATAAGCACTAGTATTGGCAGGAGCTCCTAGAAGCTTTGAGAAGCAGCTGGCACCAGGAGTCCTGACTTAACAAAACCAAACCCATAATAATTAAGCAAATGGATAACCCCACAAAAAAAAACCTACTCATGCGGGAAGACCTATTAAGTTCCCTTCCCTCCTCCCCCCACCCCCCACCAATTATCTCTGCCTAAATGTATAAAATTAACCCACAGAGAACTGCCAAAACCCAGGAATCCACCCCAAAAACTGCTGAAATAAAAGATAGGCCAAGCAGACAGTGATAAAACATGTGGAAACCCCCCAATATGCAGAATGCCAGAAAACAAGGCTGGGGACATAAATACACACTCCCCTTAGCAGCAACAGGAATCACTGCTGGGTACTCACATTTAGAAGTTCAACATACAAATAGCTGTTTAGGATATAAATGTCATCCTTTCTAATCCCAGCTGGCTGATGACCTTCAGAAAGTCACTTCACGTTCTGTAATCTTTCTATGTAATTTTTTCACATAATCATATCATCCCAGAATGGATTGGAAGGCACCTCAGAAGTCATCTGGTCCAATTGGAATGGGCTGCTCAGGGAGGTGGTTGAGGCACCATCCCTGGAGGTGTTCAAAAGACAGGTTGACATGGTCCTCAGGAATATGGTTTAGTAAATTTTTATTTTTTCTTTGGTCAGAGTTAGGTTGATGGTTGGACTAGATGATCTTTGAGGTCCCTTCCAACCTAGACGATTCTATGATTCTAATTGCCCTGCTCAATGAGAGCAACCAAAAGCCTGTTGCCTAGGGTCATGTCTACACAGATTTTGAATGTGTCCAAGGATAGAGAATCCACAGCATCTCTGGGAAACCTGTTTCAGTGTTCCATCATCATCACAGTGAAAAAGCATTTCATAATGTTCAGATGGAACTTCCTGTGTTTCAGTTTGTGCCCATTACCTCTGGACCTGTCACTAGGCACCATTGAAAAGAGCCTGGCTCCATCCTCTTTCCACTCTCCCATCAGGGATTTATATTCATTGATGAGATCCTCCCCCCTCAGCCTTCTCTTCTCCAGTATAAACAATCCCAGGTCTCTCAACCTTTCCACAGGACAGATGCTCCAGTCACTTAATCATCCCTGTGGCTCTTTGTTGGACTCCCTCCAGTATGTCAATGTCTCTCTTGTACTGGGGAACCCAGAGCTGAACCCAGGACTCCAGATTTGGCCTTACCAGATAGGATCACCTCCCTTGACCTGCTGGGAGCACTCCTCCTTTCTTTGCAGCAAGGGCATATTGCTGGATGCAGTTCAATGTGCTGTCCACCATAACTGCCAGGTCCTTTTCTGCCAAGCTGCTTTCCAGCTAGGTAGTCTCCAGCATATATTGGTGCATGTGGTTCTTCCTCCCCAGGTGCAGGAATTTGTACTTGTTGAACATCTTGAGGTTCTGATGTGCCCGTTTCTCCAGCTTTTCAAGGTCCCAGAGGGCATCACAATGCTCTGGTGTGCTGGTCACCCCTCCCAGTTTGATGTCATCTACAAAGTTGCCCAGGGTACACTCTGCCTTATCATCCAGATCATTAATGAACATGATAACAGGACTGGATGCAGTATTGATCCCTGGGGTACGCCACTAGTCATTGGCCTCTGACTAGAATTTTTACCACTGATCACCACACTTTGGGCCTGGCAGTTCAGNCTTTGGGCCTGGCAGTTCAGCCAGTTTTCAACCCACCTCACTGTCAATTCATCCAGCCATACATCAACAGCTTCTCTATGAGGATCTTATGGGAAACAATGTCAAAGGCCTTCCTGAAGTCCAGGTACAAAATATCCAATACTCTCCTCTCATTTACTAGGCCAGTTACTTCATCATAGGAGTTCATCGAGTTGGTTAAGCATGATTCTCCTTGG
>VXAK01020809.1:0-46070 GCA_013399435.1 Arenaria interpres
AATATTGCAAGACTTATTCCAATGCACTTATTTAATCATCTAATTCCTATTCAGAGTGGAACACTAAAACCAATGGGAAGCTGGTCATTTACATAGAAGCCAAGTGGTCTACAGTCCAGCAGAAGAGGCACGAGGTACCCAAGCACAGCATATTACTTCAAGCTCTATTTTTAAAGTGCCAGAATGGCTTGGATTTCAAGGTACTAAAACATTGACCAATAATGAAACAATTTTTTATGATCAATAAAAAATGGTGAAGGCAAAGCGAGGTGTGTTAACAGCACAACAAATGCAGCTGCTTTAGTACAAATTACACATAACCAAACTGAGAACCCTTAAAAAAAAATAAAAATAAAAGGGTAACACTACAACTGCCATTACTTATTAAGAAGGTATGTTATGCATTCACTGTGGGCAAAAAATAAAGTATCATTAAAAGCCATACTGGAAAGCACCAAAGGCTGAACCAGACCCAGTTCAGTGCTTGCATTACAGCTCTTTTTCTACTGCCTGGCGTACTTCTTCTTGGCAGATGTTATTTTCATGAACTGTCACTGTGTATTTTGACTCAGAGGAGAAAGAGGCTGATTCAAAGTGCACTCATGGATACATTACACTGCTAAAATATGCAGAGATCTAAATCCCCACATAATACAGCACATAATAGAGCACCAGTTAGCATCTCTCAGGAGCATTGGGCCTATTAGCAGGAAAATACACTATCTCTAAGGATGTTTTGGAGGATTCTTGGTGATGTTTGTTTTGGTTTTTTATTTATTTATTTGTGATTTTTGCTTCATTTATCACTGACCGTTCAGGATCCCCATAAGGCCACAACATGTCGATCAACCAACTTGGAAAAACAACTCTACTCTGCACTGGTGAGGCCACAACTGGAATACCACATCCAGTTCTGTGCTCCCCAGTTCAACAGGGACAGGGAACTACTGGAGGGAGTCCGGCGTAGGTCACCAAAGATGACTGAGGGATTGGAGCATCTCCCTGATGAGGAAAGGCTGAGAGAGCTGGGACTCTTTAGCCTGGAGAAGAGAAGGCTGAGGGGAGACCTTATTAACGCTTACAAAGCATAATCTAAAGGGTGGGTTGAAGGAGGATGGCGTCCTGGTTCCCAGTGACAGGATGAGGAGCAATGGGCACAAGCTGGAACATGGGAAGTTCCACTCAAATACGAGCCAAAACTTCTTTCTAGTGAGGGTGTCAGAGCCCTGGATCAGGCTGCCCAGAGAGGGTGTGGAGTCCCCTTCTCTGGAGATTTCAAGACCCTCGTGGATGCAGTCCTGAGTGATGTGCTCTGGGCAACCCTGCTTTGGCAGGAGAGTTGGACTAGATGACCTCCAGAGATCCCTTCCAACTCTGGCAATTCTGTGATTCCATGAAGGGAAGTTGCAATGACTAGGTCTGGCAGCACCCGCATGCATCCAAAAGTGCAAGAGGAGCCTGGCAGAAGACCCCGAGTTCCTCTCTGCTGTCAGTAGCTGATGTGCAGGTAGGTGGAAATAACGCCATGCAGCAGTGGGAGTGCAGAGAGGGAGAGGAGAAAGGCAGCCCTTGGGAGCAGAGAGCCCCAAGCTGCAGCTGGAGTGCAGCTGGTTCAGAGCTCAGACAAAATCCTGCAGGAAGAGGTGGAAGGAGGCACACAAAAAGAGCCTCTTTGGCAGCAGCCTGAAGTTACACCATCTCTACTGCACTGTAAAAATTGAACTTCTCCTTGGAGTCAGAAAAACATCAACACCTCCATGGCCTGACTGGGCAGCAAAAGCAGGTGCCTCCCATCCCACAGGGGAAGAGACTCATGCCCCAAACCATGGCTGAGAGCACTAAAAGGAGCCCCAGTAAATAGATCTTTTGTTTGGGTGGTTTTTTTAACCAGATGCTGGGCATTACTGGAGCATCCCACGTTCCCCCAAGTGTGCAAAACTCCTCCATTAAAGATAAGAAAGTATTATCATCCTTCACAGATGTAAACAGGCTAAGGGCTATATTTTCAACGTGATTTCAAGAGAGTAAATAAGCACCAAGTGGGATTCTCAAATGCCTGTAGGTACTTAAAGACTCCTGATGATTATGCGGAAAGGGGAAGCAAGGAGAGAAAATAGCACTATAAATCCTGGATGACTAATAATTTGAATCAGTTGTGGTGGATTTGAAGCACGTGGAAGAAATGGATCCACCAGTTGACCATTCTAATCCTTTCCTCAGGGTTGCAGAAGCAACTTTTTGACCACAGAAGTATGTGTCTATCCACATACAGATATACACACAACTTTCAGTCCTATTAAATTGGACAACCAAAAAAACTTTGAGACCATCTGTCCAGCGATTTTGGGGGAGGGGGGTGACGGAGGAATGAAAAAAGCCCAAACCAAAAAAATCCACACACAACACAAACATTTCATTTCTAAAAATTGAAAAAAATTGTCATATTCAGCTGGACTGACCACCTGAGTATATAAAGCAGAAACTCCCATGTTCTGCTTTAAGATTTAAACTCCCATTAAAGTCCAGCATCCGATATGGACATCATGGGAAAGCATGGCCCAATCCAAGCTCTTAAGTGAAGAAGCCATGAAACCTGCAATGCCAGCATAGGTCTTGTCAGCTTTGTACAACCTGAATTTATAATCAGTGACCAAACTGCACTAATGGCACATTTGATAGAGGACTCGGGGGGGGGGCAGTGTTAGGGGAAGGAGGGTAAGACACTGGAACCAAATACCAAATCTTGATTAGCTTGCTTTCAGATGCTTGAGGACAACATAGTTTGGCTGCAAAAGCCCCATTTATAATGGACTCCAGTTCTAGAACACAAATTTAACTGTTGTACTATATTGTCCTGGTTGGGGTTTTTGGTTTTTCTTCTTTTTTTCACTTGTTTGTTTGGTTCGTTTTTTGTTGTTGTTTGTGGGAGGGGTTTTGTTGGGTTTTTTGGGTTTTTTTGTTTGTTTTTGTTTTTTGTTTTTTTTTTTACACTGGATGTGAAGCAGAACGCAAAGCACTGCACTCTGGGCCTGCTTACACTGCCAAGAGACCTGGTCTGCAGCCAAAGGCCTCCCCAGGCAATTCTATAACATTTTTCATTGCTTCTAATTTACAGTTATTTAAGCATTTCCATTACCCAAAGAAAAAGGACTGAAGACAGAGGAAAAAAAAAAATAATAAAAATAGGCTGTTCTACTTTGATAATACACTTTCAAATATTCTCTCAACACTACTTGACAGTAATCCTTCCTCTAGTTTTCATAAAAAAGGCTTTCTTTGTAACCAGAGCAAGAAAGGTCTGTTAGCACCTCACAGCCCCCCTGTTCACACAGGATTTGCTTTTCTTAGTCCCCCTGAAGTTACTTCTGGAGAAAAGCGAGCTGTGAGTACCTTGGGATGCAAAGTGCCCGGCTCCCGACGAGGGGGACTGTCCCCCCCGCACAGCAGCTTCCCATCTGCACGCTCCTTCCAAGGTGACTTCTTGGCATTTAGGAGGCCAGTACAACCAACCCTGAATAATGCGTTTATAATATCTAAAGAAGAAGAAAAGAAGTGCTAATGAGAAATCAGCTCATTGTCATCTCATTTTTTCCACATATTCAGTTATTTGTCATTTGCTTATGTCTTCTGAGTGACAACACTCCCGCCAGCTGCCAGCTGAAAGGGAGCTTTCCAGTGACGCCTCAATAGACTGTTTGTCTTCATTAGTGCTTTGTACAAATTCATTCAGTAAGGACTTTGCCGAGTTGTCATTCCGCAGGTCCAGTCTTTCAAGTTCTGCTGCCACAGGCCAAGAGGACGTTTGCTTTAGCAGACTTTCCCCTGCTTTTGTTAGTTCTGGTTAGAGAACTGGTTTCTATTACCCCAGCTGGGTGGTTTTTATTGTTGTTGTTGTTGTCCCATCACTGTGTTTCCAAGCACGTTTTCACATTGCTCTACAAAGGAAGAGTGGAAAAGGCACACACAAACACACACACACCACATCTTTGGGGTAATAGATTCCTTCGCATTATATTAATTTGCTTTCCACATTTCTTGCATAAACCAATTTAATAATAATAGAATAGTTTGGGTTGGAAGGGACCTTAAAGATCATCCAGTCCCCCCCCCCTGCCCGGGGCAGGGACACCTCCCACCAGACCAGGTTGCTCCAAGCCCCATCCAACCTGGCCTTGAACCCTTCCAGGGTTGGGGCAGCCACAGCTTCTCTGGGCAACCTGTTCCAGTGTCTCACCACCCTCACAGCAAAGAACTTCTTCCTAGTATCTAGTCTAAATCTCCCCTCTTTCAGTTTAAAAACATTACCCCTCGTCCTACCCATATAATAATGAATCTGTATCAACTAGATGATTAAACACCAAGTAAGGAGAAAGACCTAGCCTGACCTTCAGTTTTTCTGCATCAAGAGACTGATGAGGTGACATTACAGTCAGTGGACAGAAGTGGCACATAACCTCAGTAGCTGAAGTTGAACGAAAGTGATTTTTTTTTTTTTAAGTGGTGGCAAAATTGTTGTTGTATTTCCAAACAAACATCCTTGACCTGCAACATGCTTGGGAAAGGGCACGCAAAGCTGGAGTCAGGCTTTAGATGCAAAACACTAATAATCAAAGGAAACAGCAGCTGTTTTCTCTATGGTTGTAATAATTCAAAGAAAAGCTTTTTATTTTTAATTTTTTTAATAGCAGGTCCTTCGTCTATTTGTTCTCCTTCTAAGATCTGATCCCTTGGCTGCTACTTATAAGCATCGTCCTCTGGCATCAAGCTTTTGCCTACAGTTTACCACCTGCATAAATGACACTCTATTGATAAAGAGGATAACGCTTTAAACATTTTGGTAACTTACTATCAAAGGACAGAAAATTCAACAGAAATAAAAGAAAACATAAGAGGCTCTTGTAGAAGACTACAAACACCAACTAGTTTTCTGGAGAAAAAGGGAAATAGTGAGATCATTCTTAATAAATGTCAACATTTACTGGCAAAGGTAGATTTTCCAGAAGAACAAAAGCATTTCTAGAGTTCTCACACACCGTCTTAAAAAAAATAATTTTTTTTTAAAAAGGTTTAGAAGTTTTTTATTGGACTTTGAGAAAGACCAGCCTGGTTGTTAACAGTATTCTTTCTCTTTAGTCTAGTTGAAAGTACACCAAATTAATACATTTATCAACAATAAAACCTTCTACAAGTAAAAGACTGAGAACAGGTTTCAACAGGAGTCTTTAGGCGTGTAAGTCTCCATATATGTTAACTTCTGCATCTGAAGCTCTGGATAAATGTTTTCAACACTAAGTTTAATGCTTCATTAGCATTTCCTTTCCAATCATTTAGCTTAATTTAATAATTTTTCTGCATTTGATTTACTACATGTCAGACATAATTGCGCTTCTGAAAAGAAAAAAAAAAAGTAACAACTTGTCAATGGAGGAGATAAGACATGTATGCACTGAATGAACCAACGTTCTTTAGAAAAACAGCAACAGAAACAGATTATGTCTACATGAAGATTAACGCTATGCTGGTATTTTTATTTTTGCAATTCATCCAATTTTTTAACTCAAAGCCTTTTGCCAGAACAAAGCAGAGCATTTTATTTCACTGCAGGACAACCTCAACGTGGACTGCAGCAACGCAACCTTCTATGCATTTCCTGAGCTGTTGTCTACTTTCTCTGGGAGAGACTGCTCTGGAAATCAGTTTTCCATATTTCTCATTTGGTGCATGGGCTAATTTTAGAAATATCATTTACACTTTTTTTTTTAGTCTATATCAAAATTTCAAATTCCTTTATTTCATCATCAAAAGGGTATGAACACTGAAAGCATGAGTTTCTTTAAAGATTACCACTCTTTCTCTACTAGAGACAAATTGCATCTGCAGAATTCAAGCTTTCACTACACAATCAAAACCCAAGAAACCTTAAAATTACTGTGATCCGCTACAATTATTAAGCTCTGCAATTTTATCACAGCACGAAGTCATGAAAAAAACAGGAACTGCTTGCTTCAACCACAAAGGAAGGTCATGCTTTCTCCCAGGAGAGATGCTGTACCACCCTGTCTCCTGAGTATCTCTCACAGTCAGACCCATCTCTTCTGGGAGAAAACACAGTCCTAGGAGGATCTTTGCACACATCAGGTCTTTCCAGTGAAAGGAAATTGGTTATTCACCAGAGAAATGCAAAGCCTGAAAAGTCCTGACCTGAATTCATTTTATTCAGCGATTTGGGTAGGTTTTGACAACTTAGGCAATGAAAAGCACATACGTATTTATACCATATTGACAAAAACATACATCTGGTCTTAGACTGTAAAACGGATGCACCGCTTCTACCATATAACCCGAAGAACTAAAAATCTCTGTAGAAAAGACTCCAGGTACTACCTACAAAGAAAAATCACAACCCACAAAAGACTCTGCACACAATTTAGTTCCTTTGCACCACAAACACTATAGTACTGGAACAGTAGATTATTTTTTTTCCTGTAGCCTTTGATGTTATAACCACTTTTTTCCACCATGAAGTAAAGAATAATCCATTAATTTTTACCTTATTTTGTTAAAGGTAGGAAAAGAAGCATCTCAAAGCAGAAGAGCATAAAGATCCTTCATGCTTTCCAATTGTCTTTTTGTACTGTCTACGCATTGCCTTATAGATTGACATATGTTAAGCAGTAGATTAACCATGAAACAGAAGAATGCTTTTTTCTACTTATTCTTTTTCAACATCCTCATTTAACAGGACTAACAATAGCAGGGTACATTTCCAGTAGTTTTAGAGCAATATCATCTTCCTTAAATAAGACCATAAGGAAAATGATTTGCTGACTGTTAAAGAATATCAGGTTTTACCATTTATTACTTTTTGGGTTTCCCTTTTTACCACAAAAAAAAGTGATATTTAGTAACTATTTTGTTGTTTACCAGTTATAAATAATACATCTGTTCTCCCATTATTTTTCACCATAGACTTAAGTCCTCAGAGGAATTTCCATAAGGATACTCCAAGGACTGAATCTTTGTTGTTGGAATTCATTATTCATTCATTCTAATTTTTATCAGCTACTTCTAGAAATAATTAACAATTATACCCTTCTCTGTTCCCTTTTGGATAAAAAAACAGCTTCTAAGCATACAAACAAAACCCACACCCAAGACACGAAGTTTACTGTTCTGACCACAGTAAATGGGATGATAATAGACACGACTCCCAGTATGTCTTCCTGTCCTAAGTAGGATAAATACATGAGGCCTGGCAGGCACCAAATTCTTTAATTTAAAAAAAAAAAAAAAGACTGTGGGACTGAGCAGCAGGAAACAAGAAGAAGAATGGAGAACTTGAAAAATTGTAACAGTCTTGAAATGCATCAGTTACTGCAATTTGTTTGCTATTTCTGATGTGAAGAGAAAAAGGAGGGGCTAACATCACTGCAAAAAACATAAGCTTTGACATCTACCTGCATCTACCTTGGCCAGGAAAGATGTGGAATTTGTATTCTCCGAGGTTTCAAAGAACACAAACGATAACCATATTTCCTCGAAGTCTTAAACAGAAGTATAACTTTCACAGTATGTTACTTTCTTTGAAGTCAATGAGAGCATTTGCACATGAAAGTTTAAGGATCCTTAAGTCAATAGTCTCCCTTCTCCCAAGCCATGCCCAGAGCAGGAAAAAAAAAAATAATAAATTAGCAGTCCAAATTATTTAAAACATTAATAAAAGAGGTCAAAACTGCTACCACTTACTTACATGAACATGTTGTAATCTGTTTTAGCAGAAGTAGTGATAAAAGAAATCAGCAACTTTATTACTAATTTAATAATTTCCAACTATTCTACTTTATTTTTCACAAGTCCTACTTTCTGAAGACCAGAATAACTGGTCTCATGCCCCAGTGATGATGGCAAAAAAAACTCACCACCAAACCACCACAGAAAACCCACTCAAAAATACTCAGGTAATTGTTTCAGGAAGAGAATATTCATTTACAAGAAAATTACAAGATATTTATTGTTGAAGCCAAAGACATCAGTTAAATTCTTATAAGATCACTTCCAGAGTTTAAGCTGACATGAATAAGCAATTTATCAGAGAATTCTCAAGTCAGAGAAGGAAAATGCTCTCTACAACCAGCATAAAGACTCCTTCGAAAAATCAATGTGGTTCCTAACAACGTTAAAATTCTCTAAAAATATTTTAAGATTGATAGGTGAATTGGGAGAATAAGAGGAAAAAACCTACTCACAATTATTGCATTAAATAGATCCGGCCAAAATTATGTCATGAAATAAAAAACAAATTTCTGGAAGTCCCAGCAGAAAAGGTGTCAGGAAGAAAGCATCAACATTCGGGACCTGGGACAACTTAATATCAGAAGGCGCAGTGGTAGCGGGCTTAGTAACCTCAAAGTTTAGGTGCTTGCTTTTTCTCTCCCCACCACGCAGTTCTGTAATTGTACAGACTTCTCCATGAGGAGATAAGAAGTAAATGTGTCTAGAAAAAGAAGGAGAAAAAGAACCCAATTTACTTTATCTATGCATTATATGATCCTTTGCACCCAGACAGCAACGTTCTGGAGCATTCTGTCACGTATTTCAGACAATATCAAGGCTATATTTACATGAACACTTTGAAAAATAAGCCTTGTTGACTTTCACTGCTCAACTGGAAGATGACCAGGAGCGCATTTTGCACTGGCTAAAACTTTCAAGAACTCATTAATTCATAATTAAAAACTAAGTGAAAAAAATGCAATTGCTACTGCTCCTGACGTCTTAACGCTGTTTACTGGGTTCCACTGTGCAACGCCTAGAAAGTTGGATAAGGGCAGTATATAAAACTATCAGCTCATCCGTAGCTATTTTGCTCCATGTTATGAGTTACCATCCTGCTGAGAAAGCACTACATATTGTCCGAGTAAGCCTATATTTACTATATAACCACAAGTAAATGTTTCAGCACAAGGAGAGTATTAATTATGCTGCATATTAGTGAATCTGAATATGCTTTTCCAAATAGTATTTCCTACAATTACTTTTATAGGGGTTTTTTTTCCCCCCACTCCTTCTGTGAATGCCATTTTGCCCAACATAATGCCAAGCCATTCTAGTTGCCAGCAACAGCTGCTCTCACAGCACCAACCTCTAAGAGAAAACAGCTTTACAAATGCCACGGTGCTGCTTTCTCATTGCTATCTGTGGTAGAAGAGTTATGATAGATTGTGGGGGAAATTCCACTTTGTGCAGAAATAAGAGCTCCAAATCCCTGACTGTGCTTAGCACAACACTGTCTGATGTTACCCATCTGGGACCTGCAACTTCAACACTGCAGTGTGCTGTGTTACCAACAGAACCTTCAGACAAGGTTTCCGCAGCCATGCTTTAGCACAGTCATCAGGTGCTGTTACCTAGTGTCCAAGACCTAATAAAACACCTAACTTAATATGAAGAATTAACTTCATTAACCGGTTGTGATTGCCAGCAGAGATACATGCTAGGAAGCAGGGTAATCACAGAATCACAGAATGATATGGAGTTGGAAGGGAGCTCTGGAGATCATCTAGTCCTACTCCCTGCCAGAGCAGGTCCACCCAGAGCAGGTTGCACAGGAACGTGTCCAGGCAGGTTTTAATGTCTCCAGAGAAGGAGACTCCACTACCTCCCTGGGCAGCCTCTTCCAGGGCTCTGCCACCCTCAAAGTGAAGAAGTTCCTCCTCATGTTTAGATGGAACTTCCCCTGTTCCAGTTTGTGCCCGTTCCCTCTTGTCCTGTCTCTGGGCACCACTGAAAAAAGACTGGCCCCATCCTCCTGACACTCACCCTTTAAGTATTTATAGGAATTGATCAAATCCCCCCCTCAGTCTTCTTCAGACTAGAGACCCAAGTCCCTCAGCCTTTCCTCGTAAGAGAGAGGAGATGCAGACTCCTCATAACACAGAGGAGTCTCCAGGGGAGTAGACACTACAGAATCCTTCCTAAAACAGTGAGTGCAGTCAACATCTTTAGCACTTTACTGGGTGGTATCTGCACGTTGGGAAGTTGGGAGCAGTCTCATAGTTTTTCTGTGATCTGTCACTCCACACCAGCAGTTACTCAGTGCAAGAACCTTCATCTGCCCTTTCCTTCAGTGTGCAGGTCACTTTCTTGCAGGCAGGCAGGATTATTTAGCTATTATGTGTGGCAAGATGATTGAAAGCCTAGGAGACCTACTTTTAGCAGGTCAGCCCCAGTGTTGCGAGGGGTGCCCACAGGGATTCACATGCAAATAGCTTTAGAAATGACTGATGGGGATGAAGGGGGAAGGGAGGAATTGCTGTTGACATGGCAAGGTCCCACATATCCATGAGAATAAAGACAGCGTAAGAATTATACACATTTAGACCTCAGCATTATTCATACCCATCACCTCTCACTATTGTAGGAAAGCAAACCCCAATCAGTGATTCGGCAGCGCTGGCCCTCTCTGCACAGCCTTCTCCTGCTGAATGCAAATGCGGGGAACAACGTGTAATTTCAGTTTAGCTTTGTGCCCATTCTCCTTGGGAGAGAAACTGGTTGTTCCACCCGCACAGCATAAACGAAATATTTTCTTCAGTTCGACACTTAGGAGGGCAACCAACATTCTTAAATGATTCTGCTCTGGCCAGGGCAGCTGCTCAGAGCCACGGTGACACAGGGATGAAGGAGCAAGAGATGCTGTTTTGAAGAGGCAGACACTTAAACAACATCATCGCAGTCAGTCTTCTTTACTTACAGACATCCCTGGGCATCTGTTGAGCTGTATCGATAACAAATGTTAAAAACTTTTGTTATAAAGCTCGACCACAAGTATCTTGGAGGATTTCGTGGCCTTTTTGCTGATTTAATTAATACCTGTGGTAGGAAAAAGCAAACGTTTTTGCTGCCAAATGCCCATAAGGAGCACAGGACATTGGATCGGAAGAGGGTGCAAAGTAGCTGAACAAAAGGCAGGGACTGGGGGGGATCCTGAACTAGAGATAACATTTACACTTTTCTCACAGCAGTATTTGATTAAACAATCCACACAGGTAACATAAGATATCAATCATTCGAAGTCTTTAGAAAGAGGCATCTGGTGTTAAATAAAACATTCCCGCCCTATCTCAGCCAGGAGAGATGGCTGTAGAACATACAAGGTGGTGTTTCCTAGATGGTCACAATGGTCCGAGTGGTTTTCACACCTCTGAGACCCTCCTACATCCCACAGGAAAGTCTAGTGTACTTTTGTTTGTTTACCTTTATTTAGGAGTCAAAAAGTTGCTAAGGAATTTAGTTTCCCTCTAGCATTTTGCAGCCTCTCCCTCTGATCTTCTTGAGGCTCATGTTAGACCAGAGGGACAGCAAAATTCAACTTTGGGAGAGTCGCAGGAAAAACAAGAAATACGCAATAGGGCTATGGAAAGGACAGGGTGAAATTAAATAGCATTTGAATATCCAGAAGGGAAGCTGTAAGTATATTATAATTACACTATAAGTATACGTCTCCAGTGTACAAACTTCTAAATTGCCTGATCTGTTAGACCCCATTTCCACTGCAACAAGATTTCATATAGGAAATTTAGAACAACAGAAGTGGTGGGAAAAAAACCACAACCAACCACCATATTTAATTAGGAAAAAAAAAAGGCCAGAAAAAAAAATAACATCAGTTTTCAAACTAAAAGAAAACAGCACACAATTATTTTTCATGGCTGCTAGGAACAGGAAAATAAGAACGTTAACTTAATTTGCAATAACTAGCACTCAGCTTAAATACTGGAGGAAATTCTGAAGGCACTGAGAAAGAGATGAAACACTAAGTTAGACTAATAAAAGAGGAAGAAAATTATCCCTGAAGGTTTTCAAGAGCCGATACCAGCAGAGCACATGTTAGGAAGGCTGAGTACACTTGACCTCACATCAGCACACAGGCAGGGATTAACTGCTCCCTGGGATTCCTCCCAGCCCACAGCTCCAGACTTTGTATAAGGGCAGAGAACAGAAACTATCTTATCTGAAGAACAAAGCAAGTCTCCCTTCTTCCTTTTTCTTCAAGGGGGCACAGTATGCCCGTCTCTCTAATCAAGGTATCTTTTAAAGCAGTCAACAAATTACAACTACTTTCCAACATTGCTGCTGAAGGAGGGGATGGAAGCTTCTGCTATGATTTGAAGTCATATTCTCTACCAGACACTCCTACCCTTTAATTTAAAATAAATAAATAAATAAAAGAGGAAGAGCAGTTTCAGTACACACTCATACTGTAAACTTCAATTCTTTTTAACAAATGTTGCGGAGAAACCTTGGGAAGTGGTACTTTCTAAGTAAGGTCTAACTCATTTACAAGGTCTGGAAAATCACTGAGTTTCAGTCCTGCACCATTGCGTACTAGGGTTGACCCAAGAGAAAATGCAGCTCCCCCAAGACTGGAGCTTGCTTTCAGAGGAGATATAGAGGAGAGCTAACCTGGAGGGGACTACACTGAAAAAAATTAAACAAAGTCATCTTAGTTTTCTTTCATTAAGTTTATCACACACCTACAGTCTGTAAAAAAAAAAAAACAACCCACAAACAAAATTATTTCTCCCACTAACAGCAAAGAAGGAGAAACAGAAATAGCTTATCTTACCCTGACTTATTTTATTGGGAAGGAAGCGGTCAGGCCTACAGTGAAGCTAAACAGGCTGTATACTGAGGTCACTATTTGTAAGCAGAAACAGGTATTAAAGTAAGTTCCTTCCTCTCTCTTTTACACGCTTACTTTTAAAGTTCCACACACGCTTTGGCCTCTGTAGAGATGTATCCTGAGGACCACTGTTAGTACTGCCACAGCATTTCAATTGCTACTCTATGCCCAAAATGCATTCTCTCACCCAGACCAGACTCTTCAAATTATCCTTCCGAGCAGAACTTCAGATCAAACACACCTAAAGTTTTTCAGCATAACTTTCATCTTCCTTGTTTTTTATATCAGGGTCACCAAGAAATTTGCTTTCCCTTTTTTTGTTGTTGTTGCTGTTGAGAGCAGAGTTCCCAGCACTTTGCTGAATAACAAGGCAAACATTGCCTGTTGGTTTCATGTCTTTTCCTGCTATTTTCCTTCTGCCTTGACCTCCTGCTCTGCCACTCACAGCTGATGTGCATTTCTTTTGTAATTCCAGCTCCAAGCCATCTCATTTGCCCATGCTAGAAGTCAACCCTTCCAAAAAGGTCTCTCACCTTCTGTGTCCTACTACAGCTTCAGTCTAACCCCATGCCTTTCCCACCACTGGCATAGAATATGCCAAACCTGTGCAAGCCCCAAAATCACAGCAATCCACTTCTGCCTACGCTTTTATATTAAATATATGTCTATTTATGTGAATCACATATGCAAACTTCCATAATCCAATTTTTTTCCCTTGGTTTCTAGTCATTTAAGAAGTCCCAGAGTTTTTAGGATCCCTTTCCAATGAGAAAAAGAGTTTTTTTTAAAAAAAAACCCAAAACACTCCACAAAAACCCCACCCCAAAATAACCCCAAAACCCCACCCACCCCTAAGATTCCTAACTTCCAATCTTTGTGTTTTAAGAAATCTATCCATATTGGGAGATTTTTCATAGAGGAGTTAAATCACCTAAACTTACTATACTAATAAACCATTTATTTTATGTATTCAGATGGTAAAACAGCTTCTGTACTGGTGTAAACATGGCCCTGCCAGGCAGAAGATACTGAGATTTGTTTTCAGTTCGGCAAGCACCAGGGAAGTCATTACTCTGACAGGGACAGCTCTTCTCTGACCTAAATGTCATCAGCTCTTCTAGCCTTGAAAAGTGGAGAGGTCAGTGATCTGGCAGGAAGAGTGCAAAAACAAACGCCATGAATAATTAACTAATCAAGAAATTTACAGCAAGGGAATAAAGAACATTGACTATACATGCAAAATATTTAATTTCCATGTGAAGGAGGACATACAACCTTTTAATCAAGAGCCCACTTTAACAACAGCAAGTTTTAGGATGAACCATTTCTAGTTCTCACAAGTATCCTCAAAAACTTGAGGCTCAATAACGTAGAGACCAAAGAGATTAAAAGTTATCCTTGCAGAAATGGAGAAAGAATTATTGTATTTCTGCACATCTCTCTCTAGCTCATCCCTATTGTACTCAGGGTGTACAAGGTTTTTATTTTTAACCATAAGCCTCAGGTGGTAAGGGATGCTCTCAGTGATGGGCAAACAGCATTCCATTCCTCGGGGAGCGGCCACCTCTCCTAACAGTGCTCTGGATCCTTCAGTACCCAGTCCTGTAATTAGCAGGGAAAGAGAGGTGAAAGACTAACCCTTCACCTGAGCCAGTCGAGGAACTGGTAACTCATGATGCCTGCGCTGAGCGAGGGTTTCTGTGGCCAGGCAGTAGCCAGGAACCCCTTGGCACACAGGCGTGACTGGAAGGAGCCTGCCTGAACTCGAACACAGGGCTGCCAACGACCATGTAAAACCCCAAAAATATATACAACAGTAACCTGGCAATTCAGGATTAATTTATTTACATGTACGCCTCTCTGGCAGCAAATAAGAGAGTATCACTTCAGTGAAGTCTGCTTCTCTTGAAATCGGCAGCTCCTCTTCAGGCAAAGAGGCTTGCAAGGATACACAGCAAAAATAAAGAATCTACATTCCTTTACTGTGCCAGCAGCGATTAGAAATAAAGACTTAAAACAAAAAAAAAACAAAACAGAGTAACAGTTGGATGGTCTTCTGAGCCTGAACTGCTGCCAGTTACTACATTATGAATTAAATCAGCAGGGTTTCACCTGGTCGCGGTGCAAACTACACTCCATTTCACATGTAGATCTTACATGAGACCTCAAGCTCCACGGCCCCCTGTGCTTACCACTTTACTTACAGCAGCCATCCAGATGCCCGAATGAGCTACACTAGGGCCAAAATATTTGCTCGGATCATTTAAAAGAAAGTGCTTTTTGAACAGAGCAGCTGAAGGCAAGGCTTAAACCCTGTTTCTGAACTAAAGCTCTGTTGCGTGTCTGGCACAGGATATGGCAATAAGCTGCAGGCTTCTGCTTTGGTCCCAGTTGTAGGGCTGCCGGGGGGCATCCTGCCCCCAGCACACCAGATCTGATGAGCTTGCAGCAACTCGAGGAATTTACAGCATTTTCCTTTAAGCCCCAGCTACTACATGTGGTGGGAGAGGAAAAAAAACCCACCATAACCCGCTGACAGTGCTTTGGGTTTACTCCCCAGCTGTGGTGCACTGAAACAATGCAAATCTCTGGGGTTTCCAACAGTACAATTACAAGACAAAAGCCAAGCCTTGCACTAATTATATCCTCACCTGACTCAGGAAGCTGGAGCTTTAAGGGGAAAAACCCAAACAGCATCTTCCTCCCACACAGGGCTGTGCTGCCCAGCGCCAGAGTTGGACGTTGGTACCACCCTGCACTGGGATTGCTCCTGTCCCTTCACATTGAGCACCGAAGTCTTTCTGCTCATGAGCCACCAGGGGAAAAGCTTAACCCAAGCCAACGACAGGAAAATGAGACGGTGTGTTTGTTTGCTCGCTCAGCACTAAGCTGCTCGTTTCTATAGGCTTTGACAGTGTCTCGTTCTAAAACTTGAAAAACATTATTTGCTCTTCTCTGCTAACAGATCTAGCAAGAATGGTAACACCTCATGCAGGAGATAAGTAGCTCTTTTGACAGGCCAACTAACATGAAAACAAGCAATAAATTAGCTGAAAAATTGAGTCCCTCTGGATGCAGTGCCTGAGCACATTTGCTTTGTAATTTATTTTGCTAATACATACAGTATTATTCAACCTTCCAGAGTAAGAAGTGAGGTAATTTGTTTGCAACCAACTTCTCATTACACCTGTCTTGATTTTCTTTTCATAAAACAAAGATCACAAGGCCTTAATTCATTAATTCTTACTCAAGTATCTCATGGCAACAGCCTGGAAAGCCCGGCTGGGTACAGAGTCCATGGATCCCATATCAGTGCTCAGAATGGGAGAAAGCAGAGGGGAGCTCAGACTCAGCTTATTTGAACACGAGGAAAAGGAAATGGATTTCTTTGGTCACACTTTCTCTATGTTCTCCCCATGTTCTTGAGCTGCAGAGCAGTAAGGAGGGGGGAAAAAAAAAAAATAATAAAAATGCTCCAAGCTACTGCCCCAGCACCTTAACAGAAGGGAATAAACCAATACAAGGCAAATGGAAAGTAAACACAACTCAATGAAGTCTGCAAAAACTTTTTGGTTTGAACTGCAAGGGTGTGTTTGTTTGCGTTCATATTTTATAAATAGTTGGCAGACTAATTTTGCCAGTGTAGATATTCAGGATAAATTAAAGTCAAACACTGGAAATCATTCACGAGTAGCAAATTTTGATGCAGTAAACCTAATGTGTACAGGATTTCTTGTAGTTACCTGAACAATACTGAAGTCACTGACTACATTAACAGCCCTGCTGAAAAGGACAGGGAGAAAAAGAAAATGCAACACTTTTCAGCAACATTATCTGTCTAACACTGGACGCTTTCGACCAGCTACCCATGTGATTTATGTATCTGATCATAACAGTTCAGCTTTCAAATATCAAAGGCTTTCAGCTCATTCCTAGAGACGCAGCAGCAGACCACGGCCTTTTTCTCTTATGAAGTCAGAGAAAATACCTATGAGAATAAATGATCTTTTCTGGAAAGCTGCTCGGGGAGCTATCTCAAAGGAGCCCCATACTTTGAGGCTCACAGCACTGGCTCCGTGCAGCCAGAGGCAGGTCAAAACCAGTAACACCAACAGGACTCTTGGATACAATGGATACTGATGTCTGGGTCTGGACCACCCACAGGAGTGTTTTTAAAGATTAGGTGGGAAAGATGGGAGACAGAAGTGGAAACAAAGTGCTGCAGCACAGCCCTGCTCAGGTCCTCCAACCAGGATTTTCATATGTAGCCCCATTATTTATATATATATTTATACACATGTATATATATATTTCTGCCTTCACACCCCCTCTCTCTTTCCCTGTGTAAGAAATGGGCATCAGTCCCACCAGCACTTCTCACCACCACCAATTCCTCAGTAGGACGTTTGCCTGAAGCACAGGGACAGGCTTCCAACAAAACCCCTGCAAGAGTGGCACTATCAGCAGGGGCCACACGAAGGGACCACACTGACCTCCAGCTTTCCTTATTGTCACTCTGACCCTAATGGTCCTTCTCGGGCAAGTTGGCTACATAAAGGTTGTGGTTTGCTATCAAAAATAAAAGTTATGGCTTGTTTGTAAGGTGTTTTTTTTTTAAAAATAAACAGCTTCGTATCAGTATCAAATTGAAAGAAAACAAGTTTCTATTATGAGGGCTGCTCTGGAAAAAAAAAAAACACCGAATTCTTTATCAAAAGAAACAATTTTTCAGGCACGCCCGAAGACATTGCAGAAAAAAAAAAAACCCAACCTCCACTTACCTCCACAAATACTGCACAGAGCCAGACTCAAAAATAGAAAACAGCTCTACGAAGAGAAAACTGTGGACTAGAGATACCTGTAGCCCTTATAAATTGTAAGTAGGTAAGAATATTCTTCAGCCTCTTGAGGTTTCCAGGTAGCAGAAAACTACTGAAGCTATGCAAATCATTCTGGAGCTGCCCTTGGTATAAATTTATCCTTGTACTACTGCTATGTTTCAGTTTCTAATTCCATTCATCTCTATTAATAAATTCTCTTCAGAGACCTTGGCTTTCTATAGAAAATTAACCAGAAGGTACTATGTATTCATACACTTAGTAGCACATACGTGTATGTGAAATCATGCGGACATCCCGCAAAAAATAGGAACCAATGAGTTCGGAAATGCGCAAGAGGATTTGTGTTTCCGTGTTGCAGTCAGTTTCAGACAGACATGGTAGGATAAAAAGTTTGCTACAATACCATTTTACATACTCACTGAATTGGTATGTATGTTCATTTTGTTCATTGAAATGTCTCCCCAAACTGATCCTTCAGCGGCTACAAGCCCCATGATTGATATTCACAAAAAGAATCATAGAATCATGGAATGAATTGGATTAGGAGGGACCTTAAAGATCATCCAGTTCCCACCCCCCTGCCCTGGGCAGGGACACCTCCCACCAGACCAGGTTGCCCAAAGCCCTATCCAACCTGGCCTTGAACCCCTCCAGGGATGGGGCAGCCGCAGCTTCTCTGGGCAACCAGTTCCAGTGTCTCACCACCCTCACAGGAAACAACTTCTTCCTAATATCTAATCTAAATCTCCTCTCTTTCGGTTTAAAACCATTCCCCCTTGTCCTATGGCTCCCCTCCCTGATCAAGAGTCCCTCCCCATCTCTCCTGGAGCCCCCTTTAGGGACTGGAAGGGGCCAAAAGGTCTCCCCAGAGCCTTCTCCAGGCTGAACAATCCCAACTTTCTCAGCCTGTCAATTGGCCTGAAATTTAATTGGTTGAAATTTAACATTCCCTTCAAAAAAAAAAAAACCCTCAGCAAACAAACAAAAAAACCCCACCCAAACACACACACACCAACAACAACTTTTAGGAGAATCCAGGCATATTGAGTAAAAGGTCTACAGTATATGAAAATGTGAAATCACCAGCTCCAGCTATCCAGTATTAACTAAGACAGCTGGTTCTCAAGGACAAAATCTACATATCCCACCTCATAGACTAATTATGTTTTTCATGAAACTGCCTCCTTCTACATGTATATAAACACACAAAGGTAGTCAACATTAAAGTTATATCAACTGCCAAGAATTCAGCTCTCTGTACTTCTCCTAATTTAACTTTTGTAGTTACTACACCAAGGAGGCAAATGTTTAACCAAAAAAAACCCCAACCACGCACAAAACCCCCTTTGACCTTAAAGTCATCCTTTGAATTTGACATTAAAGGACACACTCTGTGAGCAGGTGGGAGCTTTGGCTGACACATGCTTACCCCAAATAGACCATCTTCAGTCATAAGGAACACCTGCAGCAAGTGGGAGGCAATGCCCTTGGGAAAGCAAATTGGGCAACAGGGAAAAGTGAAAAAGGAACCAATCAACGGAGGTCTACATTAAAGAGCAATGATTTTTCTTCTCCAGAGCTGCAGGGAGCATTACAATTGTCTTTATTTTCCCCTTAGTTATCAGCCATCGGCTACCATCCGTCTTGAAAACATCTAGGAGGAAGGCAAGCACACACATCCTAATGTCCTCACCCAAAACAGAAAGACACCTTGGGATCAAACATGGAAAAACAGATGGTGTGTAGGGTGGAACAGCTGAGGGTCACATCTTTTGGAGGCAGCAGCTTGAGGAGAAGGAAGAGAGAAAATAGGAAGGAGGAAGAAAATATCTGATCATTATTCAACAGTGTTACACAGCAGCCAACAGTTTCTGAAGGCATTCAGGGGACCATGAGCTCTCCCCAAGAGTGACAAGTGCTCAAGACAGTAGACATGAGATCTGACCAGTTCTGATCAGTATCTGGTGGAGATATGCCTGGAATCCCCCCCCCACCCCCGGCTTGCAAGCAATTATTAAAGCAGAAAGGTTTAATGGCCACAGCCTGCATCTGGAACTGCTTTGGCTTGCTCATCACCCACAGCCTGTGGCACTTGGTCACATGGCAAGTCTTTGGGAGTAAAGCACACATCACTTTCCTCAGAAAAACCCACTGTCTTCTTTATTGAGCTAGATCATTGTTTTGGGGGCTCTATCCTTACCTTTACTCTTCACTCCAATGAAATTGAGATAATTTTTAGTGTATCCATAGTTCTATAGACCACTTTTGCAATGTTGTAACCTCCCCTTGGGGCAGGGTTCCCACCACAGGACACCTATATCCCATTGCTAGAGCAGAGGACATTGTCACAACTGACAGATAGAGCCTTTAACCTGCCCTTCTTACACACTGACTATTTCATTCTTGGGAATGAGCCTTTTTTTACAAGAAGATGGATATCCCACTCCTGTTGTATACCGTACTGTTTACGGCGCACCAAGCAACAAGAAGCTCGTGTTGGATTTACGAGAGTCTAAGTGGCTGTAGTTTCAAATTTGTGAGCATAAGTAACCTCGCTGTAACGTACTAACAGCCGTGGGAAAGCAGAGCTACACTGACTCAGAATCATCCCTCTCAAACTAAATCCTGCCCATGGAGAACTGACTGTAAATAGCCTTCCCTTGATGTCATTTTTGATTGAAAAAATCTACTCCACAGATTAGCAGTTGTGGAAACATTTTCCAGTTTTCTAAGACACAACATTTTGCTAAGCTCAAACTCCGGAGTCTTTCCTCCCCACCTTCATCCTCTTCATCTCCCCCCCCTGCCCAGGCAAAGGTAGGTCTGAATGTCTGTCTGCACAAATCCCCTGCACATTAATAGCTGGCAGGGACGGGCTCAAGAGCAGAGTATATTTGTGACCAAACAGCCAAAGTAGGGATTTATATTACATTTTTTTTGTGCCCATGCCCTCTGCGGATGCATTTTACTATTGGGGCAAGCTGAGTGTTCCTTTGTGCTATTCAACATAAAGAGATAGCAGTAAGATCCTTAGTTGGTCACAACTGATGCAGTTCTGAAGATAATCTTGACTCCCCAATAATACAGTCATGCTAAATCAGTTTAAAAACAAAAAAAAAAAATCATAAAAAAAAATACTAAATGTCTGGTCCAGCCTCTCAAAGTCAGGGAAAGTCCCTTGCTCATTGATTTTAGAAATAATTCCTACTATGAAGACAGTAAGGAGACTAACCAGAGTACAGGGGGGGTTTAAAATCATGATCTAAGTCCAACTGACTTAAAACACAAGCTTAAATGAGTTTTCTTGCCATAAACAAACTCTACACAAGCCAGTTGTTAAAGAGCATCTGCCCAGATTTGCAGTGCCCTGACGCTGGGAGTCCTGCTCTGGTCTGTAGAGCATCCAACGCCGAGGAGAGCGCAGCCCCAACGCTTCCAGCTACATGCTCTCGGACAGGATTCCCCGAGCAGGGCTCACGGCTGCTGTCTCCCGTGATCTGCTTCTGGAGGGGAGCCAGCGCTGCAACTTGATGTACATTTTTCTTAACACACATACTGATCTCAATTTTGTTTCACTTGATTCTTGTTTAACTGGTTTTGTTACCGATTATAACTTAGGAAACATTTAAGAGATCAAACCAAGTTATTCGGGTTTGGGGGTGTGTGTACTTTTTCTAGGATCAGATCCTAGACAGTTAGAAATTTATGATTGGAGATGCTGAAAAATGTTTGGTGTTGAACAAAATAAAGATCAAATCAAGCATTTCCCAACTTTGGAGCCAATATGCTATTAGTGAAGAGAATTTTTAGCTGCTCAAGCAGATAAGAGGTTAAAGAAACTTGTATTTTAGGAAGCTGAAAAGACGGCTTTTACCTCATAATTTTCCACAGTACATTATTAATGCAGGAAATCAATTCCCAAATGCTCTTGATTTTTTGTGGGAAGGCTTTGGACTCAGTTCATTGGGGTAGCCAAGACACCTGCCTAAGGCTGCGTATTTAATCAGACTTTATGGGACCTGCACCCTCCTGGAACCGCAGCTGGAGGCAAGGCAGGAAAAACCAAAGCGCCTGGTGCTGTTTGAATTATCCTATGTTATTAGGGAAATGCACTGAGGACTTTCTGGCAAGATTATCTGATAAAGGGGGGAAAAAAACCCAAACAAACAAAAAAATGAAAACAAGCAAACAAAATCTGAAACAAAGCAAACAAACAAGCAACATTTCTGCAACAGAGCCTTAAAGTTTCTTTCCCTGATGGTTCCGCAACTGGCTGAAGTCTGTGCCTACAAAATGGACTGATTCTTTTCATACAGATTTTATTCTTTTCACAGCTGCCTTCAAGGATGTAATCAGGATTTCTAAATTTATGAAGCCACAGCTCAAAAAATTGATGTCTACCAGATGCAGAGGATATAGTATAGTTACGTACAGACTCCTCAGGCTGAATTTTTGGTACCTAAAGGTTTGACACCTCTGACTTTCATAGCCTCAGCCATTGCTTTTTAAATTTTTTATTTTTTTTTTAAACACATCCTATGCTGTTAGAGCTAGCCTGACGTTTGGCATTGGTGAGGAAACAATATAACCCCATGCCAAACAGGTAACAAATTAGCTACTATCGTGACTATTTGTGCAAGATTGTGTCTGTGGAAGTATACGTGCAAGCATTCGGCCCATGAATATGCTAATCTACTTCAAATTCAATTACTTGGCGACTTTGCAAATTGCTGCAGTGCTTATCAGGCATTAATACTTCCTTATGCTTCTCTAACATCTGCGTCACAGCTTATAAAATAGCAAGCCCAGCCAGTGAAAGTGAGAGTCACGTAGGGTTGCGAAAGTCCCGAGGGACTCCTTGTTAAGACTTCAGCCTCCCTCCCAAAGCCTGGTTTGCTCAGCTTTAAGAGATCCCTCAAACATTTAAAATACCACAGGGGCTTTCCTAATTAACCCTTGGTTAGACGATTATACATAATAAGCACCTGAAGGCTGCATTTCTCTTAATTCAGATACCTTCAGGGAGACCCAAATTCCATTTCTTTCTTCCCTGAGCTGCTGGCAGATAGTAGATAATGATTCCTCTCATCAGACTCTTCTAGGACCTGCCAATACCAAACTGCTGCTTTGCAATCCTAACAGGTCTCTCACAACAGCACGATGCAGCCACAGGGCAAGGGAAGAAAGGAAAAAAGAACTAGAAAGGACTGTTTATGAAGTGTTTTGTTTGGGGTTTTGGTTGTTTGGGGGGTTTGGATATTCCCCACCACCACCACCACCCAAGAAGGTAAAATCCCTCACTTCTTTCCACTCCCAAGACCTCTGATTTTACCATCAATACCTCTATGAGAAAGGAATGCATAGGAAATAGAGTGTCCTGGAGCTATCTGTGCCATAGACTAAAGCCAGCTAATTAAATCTGATAGACACTTAGAATTGTGGCACATACCCTCTAAACACACCGTCTGATATGACTTGACTTATTACATGGGCAGCCTCTGATCTCCCTCAAGAATATGGAGGGGTTTTTTGGCTGAAAGCTTTCCTGGCTTGGGAAAATAAACACAACCAAAACAAAACAAAAAAACCCCACCGAAACAAGAATCAAGAAAAAAAAGCAGAAGAGGCTCTTTGGTTACAGCTGAAGACAAGGAGAGACTACTGATGGCCTTCAGAACAAGACGCCATCCCCAACCTTAGTGAGCAGCATCTCAATGAGACAAAGCCACCAGGCAGAGAAACCTGACAACGTTTCAGATATGAACAGCTCTGCTCCTTGCTAAGAAAAACCCTCAGTTTTACTGGAAGTTAATCAAACATATTTAGAGTTGCCGGACAAAAGCAAAAGTTACTTTTCTTGTCAGGATATGGAAAAGCATTAGTATAATCAAGGTCAATCATCAGGGTGGTAAAACAGCAGCCATGGCATGAACTCAGGGGCATCACTGTGTGAAGACCAGTCAAAACTCGTTCCCTCTCACTGGAGTAATGCCCGAGAGGAGAAGAATTGGGTTGTATGTCAGCAGCAGGAGCAGCTGGAAGCGAGGAGGTACATTCCTAACAGTAACACTTTACATCAATTAAACACCTTTCCCCCAAAGCATCCAACAAAAGGATAAAAGCATTGTCCTCATTTTACAGAGAAGGACTGAGGAATGTGCACTCGGTGTAACTCACTTGGATGCCAGAGAGAGGGATCTGTTTGCACTGCACACTGCGGGCCTCTGCCAAGCAGATGAAAGCCTTTTTTTTTTTTTCAGTTGATGTGCCATCCTGGAGAAAAAGACACGTCTGTGTGAGCGTGTTAGGACAGCACCAAGCCCAGCTTCGCAGAGAAAGTCTTTCACCATGACTCTGTAGCCTCAGGCATGGCACTACCTCACCGAACGTGGTCACCTGCTTTTAAAACAAAATGTATAGGCAGATACCTGCTCATATCTGCCTCTGTGTCAGAGACCAGACAAAAAAACCCTGAGACTTACAAGCCTGACTCTACAGAAATTAATGAGAGCTTGGCTACTAACTCAGGTAAAGCCAGGTGTTTCCACAGAGCTCTGACTCGCACGAGCACTACCCAAAGTACTTCATGGTATAACATGCAATGGGCAGAGACAGATTTCCCAGTGCACAGCCTGAACCTCACCAGAGCCCCACAATAACTTACGTGTCAGTCCTCTAGCTTGAAAAATTGGAAGTGACAAGGGTCTCAGTTTTGTTCAAAACTCAATGAATTTGCACCTGTACTGTCACACCAGCAAAGCTATTTTAATTTTAAGAGCTAACTGGCACAAAAAAAAATAATGGGAAAAGCTACTCAGTATGCCAAGTACAGAGCAAGTTTATTGAGAGAACATAACGTACTCTGAGAGAAGAGCTTCCCGAGATAAACTCTTGGTAGATGTTCTACCGGTCAGGAAGCCCAACCCATTATTAAAAAAAAAAAGTTCACTAACCATAATAAAAGCCTATTGTTGAAAAGCATTGTATAAAAATAAAATTAAAAACACCAAGTTACAGGGTGGGAGGAGTGGCTACACCATCTCATCCCTTCTAGGAATTCTATGTCCTAGGAATTTCCAACTACCTACTCCAACAGAAGATGACATTCAGACGAACCGCCCTTTATTTGATGACATTCTGATACAGTCTGAAGAATTCAAATTAGTTTCTTCTTACACCTGCCTTCCCATCATCCATGTATTTTTGTTGTTGCATTGGACTATCACAAAAACATCCAATTAAAACAAAACAACTTGTCAAAGAGTAGCTGTGCATAAGGTTTTGGCATTGGTCCTTGATTTGTACTGACCCCAGGGAAGAGCTCAAAGCTCCTCTGATGCAGTTTACAAACAAGATTAACCCATTGTGTGAAAAGAGGCCACCCTCATAAAAAGAATAATGTTATCAGAGAGAAGAATGGTGACACAAAACTAACACACACAAATAGTTAATTGCAAGACTTTGCAGCTAAATTGCAGCAACGTGACAAACGTGTCCCTACTGGATCCACAGTATTTTTGAACCAAATTTAGCTTCCTCCACAATGAACACAAACAAAAAGTATTTCTATCCAAATAAAGGGGGAGGGAATTAAGATTATTATTTTTACCTACAGAATCTTTCACACCCCAAATTAGCTACAGACTGTAAAAACAAGCCCACATTTTTAGGGGACAAAGAGAATATGCTCTATTGCTGCCCTGTATCTTTGCCAAGGAGAGTGTTTGCGATTCAGAGGGTGACAAAGCCTTTGTGTCTGAGCATCGTGTGCTTTTCAGGACGTGTGCTATTCCGAATGGCACATTTCAGAGCAGCTCAGAGATGCCATGGTCCATCACGTCACCCTGAGTCACCTTGACATTTCTGAGATTATGCATCATTGAGATGATAGCCTCAGGGCTATAAACCTTCTTTTTAATACATTATTAATGATAATGGCTGTTACAGACTGACTGCAGAGTTCCAGCACCTCCTTTGCCTCTCAGAAATCTAACCAAGACTATTGTGTGCTCTTAACACAACAATATCCTGCAGGTCTAGATTAGGATTTTCAGGATGACAGAAAACTTGTGAGAGACGCAAGTGTCTCAGCATTAGCTAGTGTCTGCACAGGAAAGGGTAGTTCGGGTCCCCTGGTCCCTCCCTTGCCTATGAGCCAAAGGACACGGAAACTACAAAGGCACAAGTAGCCTTATATATCATCTAATAGAGATCTTGGATCCAAGTTTGTTATTTCAGTTAGCCCCACAGTTAACTTAAGTTGCCCCTGGTAGTTGTAGTGGAAGATCTAGGCAACATACCTACTCTACATCTAGAAGAAAACGTTTGCTTAGCTCTCAAGTTGTACACACAACTGAAGAGTAACATTAATAGACTATAGAAAAAGACTACACTTAAGTGTGCCTTCAGTGGGCACGCCTTAGATAGGTAAAAAAAAGAAAATTGTCTGAAGACTCCCTCCAGAGCATGTGGTGGTTTCCAGCAGCAGAGATGGCACACAGCTGGAGAGCTTCATGTCCTTAGTACCAAGAAAGAGCCTCTCAAAAGAGCACTGCTGTTACCACGTGCTTTGCTTAGTTGTGGGGTGTGAAACAAGTCTGTTTCATGTAAAGCCCCTCTTATTTTACCTGCCTGATTTCATACAGGCATACAGCTGGCTTTGGGTTTTGTTTTCTGGTGTTAGTTGGGTTTTTTTTCTATTTTTTTTTAAATTTTATTTACTTATTTTAAACAACTGTTCTAAATAAAGGGCAGAAATTTCATATACACCCCTATTTCTCTGTGGCTTAGCCCAGCCTATGTGTCACAAGGAGAAGCGCCTGGCCGAAAGCCTTCCATTACCTCTTGAAAGTCAGCGCTATCTGAATATTAACAGCATTACATGGATACTCATCTCATGCTCTGATAACACTGTTATCTCCCCAAGCTCTTGGGTGTAGAAACAGGCCGGCTCAGACTCCCGCTCGGCTTTGCACATCAAAGGTAAAGCAATAAGAGCGTGGCTTTGAAATAAATAAATAAATAAATAATGCCTCAAACTGGCCAAAGTACAGGATTCATAAGCAGACGGAGGGTTCTGTTTATCTGGTGGGGTGGGGACGCGCCGTAAGAGCCCGGCCGTGGAGGCAGCTGCCAGGAACACCCCTCGGCGGCTCTGACTCAGCGGAAAGCAGTGGGAAAGGAAACGCGCCCTTAGATTTCTAAACCCCACCAAAGCCACACGCTTCTCCCCTCCTCGATGCTGTCATAGCAGAAGAGGAAAGGGGCTCCGCCAGCACGAGACACAAAAAAAAAAAAAAAAAAAAAAAAAAAAGTTTAAACAAAAAAAGAGAAGAGANAAAAAAAAAAAGAGTTTACACAAGATCAGGGAAGAGGAAGGAAAAAAAAAAGCACTTGGAAGAAAAAACACCATATGGCATTAATGCACTTGACTCTTTCTTTGACCTCATGTCGAGGCTCGTCTTGTACAGTTCAGGAGGAGTGAATGGAGCCACACACCTTCCCTCCCCCAGTAGGGCCAGAGCATCCCAGTGCTGGCACTGGGAACCGCACTGCCCCTGCGCTCTCAGCAGCCGTGGGACACTGGGGTCAAGGGGAGGGGCAGCCACATCAACACACAAAAACCTTCCCAGACACACATATGTGTATTAACATATGCATGTGTACACACCATCATTAGAGAATTGCTTTTTAAGGGCTCTGAGCCTCCCGCAGCAGGGGCTCATCCCCGCAGCATGTTTTAAACAGCTGCCAGAGTTCAGGAATATGAGGTCAAAAATATTTCCACCTTCTATGTTATTCCAAGAAGTCTCATTTCCCTTTTAGACAGATTTTTGGATGTTCAGCTCCATTTTCTCTAGGCTGAAGTACAGTTTTTTTGATATATGTTATGCAAGCAGACACAGAGGGATGACTTTGCAGGGGATGAAAAAACAAAAACCTAACAGGATCACGAAATAAGAGAGCAACGTAACCACACATTTCCTTCTGTCTGCCTTTGTTTTGCTCAGCAGAACACCACTTCTCAGGTCCAGCTAATCAGCATCCATCAGTAAAACAAGATATCAGGGAGCAGCCAGAGCCCTGGAGGTGTTTATCTTCCTCTTCTCTGAATCGAGAAGCTTTTCAGTGGATATTTTCACAAGACAAGAGGATTGTTCACAAGTATCTTGTTGATCAACAGCGGGACTTCGAGTGATTGCTGAAAAGCAGAGAGGACAATAGAAATGCTGCATCTCTCAGGAGCCTTTCCCTATCTGTCTCATTCTAGATATTTGTCATCCTTTTTTTTCTTTTTTTAATTCCCAATCAGAAAGAAAGGCCTGTTAATAGGTACCGAGGGAATCTGGAAAGGCTTTTTTTGTAATGCTATGAATAGCCAGGGAGGTTCTCTGGCCAGCAAAAGCAGTCCTGTGTTTATACCCAGAGAACATAGACAGAGAAAGATAATGGTTTGTTTTGTTTAAGGTGGAATGGCTTTGGCATAGAACAGTTGCATTGTTACTAATTTTTTATACAGTTAGATACAACAGTAAAATCTTTAAATGTACATTTCAAGACAGTTACAACACAAAGTTAAACAGACATCTGGAATCGGGCTTGTATACCCAATCATCAGCATAAATATGCTTTTTTTATTTATTTGCTTGTTTTTGCTGGAGCACACCACTGCACAGGAGTACTCCGAACACCTCATACTCAGAGAAGAACCTTGCAGAGCCGGGTTGGAGCTGCACTTTGCACATATTTGCAGTACAGGAACGTTATCTACTTTGGAATCTGCTCCTGCATAATGCCCAGCTTCCTCTCCTCCAGACCACTCTCGTGTTTTCATCCAATCACCCATCCACACCTGCCTGGCACAGTTTCAATTCTCCTCCCCATCTCCCCCCCCCCCCCTTTTTTTTTTTTTTAAATAAATTCCACTCCTAAATCTTCCTATTAATTTTATTTCAGGGTCATACTTGAGGTGGTTTAATGTAAACAAAAAGGGGTTACAGTTCAGTTGTTTTCAGGCAAGATGTACTCATGAAGTGAGCAACAAGGAGTTACAGCCCAGCTGACAACACGTGTCTCCACGTGAATTGTGCCATCGTCCTGAAAGGGAGGGGACACGCAGTACCCTCCAACGGCAACGCCAGCACTTCTCGCCATAGTCTCAGCTTTGAGATTCAACCTGAATAGCTCTGCAGCATGTTTCAGGGCCTATGAAGTGGTTGCCATAATACTGCTGCATAATCCTCTAGAGAAGGCATGAAAAATACCACCAACCCCGCCTCGACACCAAACCAACTAAAAAGTCTGTGGCCAGAAAGAGACCATGATGAAATACAGTGCAATAATCCTCTCCCTCGACTGCTGGTGTTGTGAGACAGCTTCTGCTCTCCAGTGCCATGCCTGCATGCCCCACAAGGGATTAGCAAAGTCCATGGGGCTGTTCAGACCTCCTGCCCCCAGCCCAACCCTTGGGTACATGCTACCCATCCAGTCTCAGACATCAGGTGCCCTCTATCCCCCTTCACTTCCACCCACCAAGCCACACACGTGATTTCGGTGTCACCGGACTAACACAATAATGCTTTAGATTAGCCCCAAAACTATAAATTAGTGTTTGGACCCAATGCCTTCAAGCCATCTTATACCAGACCACATGATTCAGAGGGGTTCCACCAAAACAGAAGAGGCCTAAATAGAAGAGGGGGGAATATATATATAAGCACTTAAGATTTTCCAAGATGCTGTCCCTGTTAAAAACAGGAGCCTAAGATATACCTTGCTTTGATATCTGTGCACTCATGGGCGCATACAGTTCTTGAAATAGATATTCAGAGATATATATCCTGATCAGCTACAACACCTCCAGTTAGATAGCCATGTCAGGCAACTCCACTGGGCTCAGCCTGGTTGGCTCTGCAGGGAGCTGAGGAATAGCATCAGGCTGATGTAGCTGGGCTGTTTGTCACCGAAGCTAACGTGGCTTGTACTGTGCCATGTGGACGTATCAGCCACCTCAAAGCCAAATAAGGACTCTGAACTTCACTCTGAAGACTGGATACACCCATATGTTTGCACATTGGTGAGGGCAAAGTACGTGCACATTGTAGAATTGTCTACAGAAGGGCTTTGGAAGCCATCAAGCTTTTTCCCTGGGGTTATAAGTTGTAGAGGACACTTAATAAAAATAAGTAAAATAAATCTCATATGATGAAAAAAGTCTTTAACTTCATACGGATTAGCGTATTAAAATCTTATCCTGCGATGGTTTAAGGCGGGGTGGTTGGTCGTACATACACACACCCCTCAGACAACCCCCCACCTCCTTATTCCCACCATTCAGCAGTACGCTGGTCAGAAGTACACTGGTAGATAAGAACATGCTTTGCCTTTGTTAAACTAGCCTAGATGACACTATGAAAATAAAAGGTAGAAAAAAATAAGCAAAAAAACCAGGATTGGTGACATCTAAGGCCAAAAACTGATCTAGGCTTGCAAATAAATAAATAAAAAGTATTATTGGAAAATAATTTTCTATTTGAGGAACCTTTAACCAAGCATTCCTCTTTGGTTTGGACAGGTTCACAGGGCTGAGCCTTGAATTACTCTTTCCCTATTTATCACATATCACATCAACAGAAATTTGTACTCTTACTCTAGGGTTTCTAGTTTGTCATCCCTACTAGGGATTACAAATCAGGTCACCACCCATGACTAAGAGCAGCACGTAGTATGCTAGACATAATACAGTCGTGGCTGGAACTTGCCAGAAATTGAAGGAACAGCTAAATATAGCTGCACACATGCCAACATCTAACAAAGGTGTTGCTTCAAGAGGGGAAAGTACAAAGATAAACTAACACGACTTCCTAATGACGGACAAAGCCTCACGCTGCAGAGACAATCCCTCCAGCTCACATGACACGGGTGAAGTTCACGTGAAGGTTTACAGTGGTCTCATCCATTCCCTGTCGGAGCAATATCACTTTGAAGGCAGGTTAAATATAGCAGGATGTGAGGAGATAAAAAAAAAGAGAGACAGAAGACAACTGTGTGAGCGTAAAGCAATTTAAGCCAAACACCACCCACCTACACGTTGCAAAGACACTCATGTAGGCAAGAACTCATGGAGCCAGACCTCAGATAGAAGTCCAGGAAAACAGGCTGATTTAGAACAAGCCTGTCTCCATACATTTATTTAGGTCCAAACTAACAGTGGTCACTGAATTGTGGGTGACCAGTTCATTACCACCTGCCATTTATAGTTCACTGTATTCAGAATTAATGTGAAATGGGAAGATTCTCCCACAGGCCCAGTAGCCATCTGGTGCTATTGCTGTGCTTCATGAAAAATTCATTGCATTTTATCATAGTAGGTTATTTCAGAGATTGTAGTGATTTATGTTTTATAAGCAGAATATTTTCTTCACTTTTGATGTTTGCAAATCTGCTTCAACATCACAGTTCAACAGATTATGTTCTTTCTGGCTTCATCCTGTGGATTTCTAGCAGCCTTGAAGACAGCAGCAGCTGAAAAAAAATGAGTTTTAGTAATAGCTTTATAAAATGGACGTCACAGAGTAGTCTGTTTTCTCGATCTAAATAAAGCAAAAAAAATCAGTGCCAGTGAAACATGTCCAGACGTTAAGAGCCACATTACAGCTCCAAACTCTCACTCAGCCATTCAGCTCCAACAGAGCTATCTGTCAAGTTACACGCAGCTTAGTTTGATGTTCATTCTAGCTCAGAGAAATGTTACATTTCTGTCATGTTCTGCTCGCAGGAGATTCTGCGCGCCCAGAAGCGTTGCAGCAAGCTTTACGGAGACCAAAATGAAGTCAGTGGGTTAAGGGATGCACAGGCTGAACCCCCCCTCGTGAGCGCTGGGGGAAGCATCAGCAGTGAGTGACTGGGCTCATCACCAGTTACCAGGAGCTTGGCCATAAGACCAGTCCTGCACCAGCTGACTGGGCTATGGCTTTTGACTTGAAACACTTCAAGCTTTTTCTTCACACCTCCCCCCCGCTTTCAAACTAACATGAGTAAGGCCAAAAGAATTCAGATAATACAGCCAGGCAATTCCTTTAATCGGAATGAGAGTGCTTGGGAAAGTTGGCAACACCTGAAGAGTGGGCGTAGAATACATCCCACACAATTCAATGCACAACAGGCTTCGGTAGGAAGGAGCTACTAAAATGGAGAAGGAAATGGAGTGAATATTCATAAGTTCTCATCAAAACTAAGATCACCTTCAGCAGTCCCTTTTCATATCTGCAAGTACTTTATCAGCCCACACAAGACTTCAGTGTCAAGCTCTGCAGGTTACCTCAGCCATGGGTATTCATATATGTTAGTAAGGCACTTTTTTTTTTGTCTTTAAAATATTGCCTTTACCCAAGCAAAATCCCAAGGCAGGTATTTTTCTTTATAGAATCATAGAATTGTCTAGGTTGGAAGGGACCTTTAAGATCATCTAGTCCAACCATCAATCTAACTCTGATAAAAACCATCACTAAACCATGTCTCTAAGCACTATGCCAACCCATCTTTTCAATACCTCCAGGGGTGGTGCCTCCACCACTTCCCTGGGCAGCCCATTCCAAGGCCTAATAACCCTTTCCGTGTAAAAGTTTTTCCTAATATCCAATCTGAACCTCCCCTGGTGCAACTTGAGGCTGTTTCCTCTTGTCCCGTTGCCTGTAACTTGGGAAAAGAGACCAGCACCCTCCTCTCTACACCCTCCTTTCAGGGAGTTGTAGAGAGCGAGGAGGTCTCCCCTCAGCCTCCTTTTCTGACAGCCCTGAATGAGTTGATGAGATCTCACAGGAGCATACAGAAAGTGTAGAAGGATGAAGGGAAACAGGGATGCTGCCAAAGCATATAGAGATGGTCCTAGGGAGGCTGAAGCTTCCCTGGAGCCAAAATTAGTAAAAAAAAAAAAGTGCAAGAGGCAACAACAAGGGCTTCTCCTGGTACAGAGTCAGCAACAGCAATACTAAAAAAGAAAGCACAGTTCTGTTGCTGAATGGGCTGGGGGACTTGGTGGTAACAGAAGAAGAAAAGAAGAAGATGAAGAAAAGTAAAGTTTGCTCTCAGGCATTTTTGGTTCTTTTGCCTAATGGAAGAGTCTGGGAGAGCAATCTGAATATGTCTGGTGCCACTCTCGATCACCTTTAAAAGGTCATGGCAATTTCAGGAGGGCCCCAATAACTACAGAAAGGCAGAGATGTCACATTCCTCTTCAAGAAGGATCATCTTGGGAAACCACAGACTTAAACACAGTCCCTGGAAAGACTGTGGAGCAAATCTTCAAAGCCATTTTTAACCACACGAAGGATGAGGACATGAAGGTCATGGGAAACTGGCATCAGCGAGTTACCAAAAGGAAATAGTGCTTGACTGACCTGATCTCCTTCTGTGAAGGGAAAGGTGACTTTGAACAAAGGAAAAGCAGCAGAAATCATTTACCTTGACTCTAGTAAAGCTTTCAACAGTCTCCCTCAGTATCCAGATCAGTCGAGTCATAGATGGGTGGCTGGATGGGTGACACAGAAATAGAAAACTGTCTGGACCACTACACTGAAAGGGTCAGCCATCAAAAGCCCTTGGCTCCCCTGAATGAGAAGGATCAAAATAATGATGACCAAATATTAGACCAGGTTGCCCATGGAGGTTGTAGAATCTCAATCCTTTGAGATAGTCACAATTTGGCTGAGCAAAGCTCTGAGCAACTGTACCCAACTTCAGAGATGGCTCTGTTTTGAGCAGGGAGTTGGACCAGGCATCCTGCAAGAGTCTCTCTTAATGGTCTTGAGTGCCAAGACCCAGGCTGTTCTTGTCTGGGGAACAAGAAGATACTGAAGTACAACCTCACATGGAGTTTCTTTTACTTAAAAGAAGGAAGAAATAACTAGAAGTAGGATTTTCAGAGCCACTCAGTTCCCTCTACTTCCCATCTATTTTTGAGATGGAAAATTCCAGTGTCCAGGAGATTCTGAGCAGAATCCACAAACAGGCAGAAGAGATCATAAACTGCCAAGTTTAAGAGAGTAAACTATGCACACTGCAGAACAGCTTGAACTTTTAGCTTTCCTGCGTTACAGATGCCTGCACGATCAGGCTCCAATTGCTCTGTTGAGCTAGCTTTGCAGGAAATACCTACACACCTAAACAAACAACAATAATAGCAGGAGAGGTAAGAGCCCTCTTACCCTCTCATTTCAATAAGATCACCTCAAGATAGTCTCAGAAACATTTACGAGCAAGCCAGTCAGTCAAACAAATCCTTAACTTAAAAAAAAAAGCGTAAAGGATCAGTTAAGAGACTTTCTGCTTCCAGAACAGTTCTTTCCTGCCTGGGAGGGAAAGAGACCATGGTTTCCCTTCACCTATAAGCAATCTTCACACAGTAACGTTATTACCAACTGCTGTGGCATAAGGCAGGAAGCTGATTTAGTTAGTTACTGCTTTAAGATGCTGATAAATCATTTCCCAGGGGAAAAAAAATCTCTCCAGGGGAGAGAGTGGAGCTGTTGCACCTGCATCAATTCTCACAGGCTACTATCACCCCTTTCCAAAGTCAGCAGCATTAGCATTCAGCCACCAGAAGTGAGAATAATCCCCTACTTCCTTCTAGTACAGCTTCTGGAGCTGTCTTACCTATTCCACTCTTCAAGGGATAAAAACTATGAAGCCAGAGAGGCTTCAGCATGGTTTTCTAAGGCATTTTAAGTTTACAGTTCAAAAAGAAATATAAAAAAGAAAAAACACTATAATATTCAAAGCATAGTATTCTGTTAAAATGGGTCTAATTTAGATGACAGCACTAGGAAGCCTCAGAAGCCAAGTTTTCCCCCATTTTTTGTTTCATCACCAGTATGCTACAGTTGCACCCCAGTTCTGAAGGATGCTGGTCTTTCATGAGGGGACACAGCACACCAACATCTGGTCACTGCTCTATTAAGTTCCTCCCACTCTCCATCATCCTGTGTTCCTCTCTTTCCTATGCATCTTATTTAAATTACAAGGCTGAGTGTTTGCACAGCCCTTTGCACAACAACGTGCAGGTCCATAAGTAGGTCTTAAGCCCAAAGTTCATACAAATTAGACCAGTTAGACTCTGCTAACTGGGAGAGCACTGCTCCCATTACAAGTTCGAACATGTCTCTTTCAGTCCGTCTAGTTTATTGTATAGTAATTCATAGAATTGCCTGGGTTGGAAGGGACCTTTCAAGATTGATTCCAACTGCCAACCTAACACTGACAAAGCCCACTACTAAACCATGTCCCTCAGCACCGCATCTACCCATCTTTTAAATACCTCCAGGGATGACGATTTCACCACTTCCCTGGGCAGCCGGTTCCAATGCTTGATAACCCTTTCAGTGTAAAATTTTTTCCTGGGCCTTTTCTCTGCTGTTCCAAGTCTAAGAACAAAGTCACCAGCAATATAACATAAATTTGCAATAAAATATTATTCCCACAATTTACAGGTGAACTTCTCCCTCCAGAACAGGATAGCTTGGATAATTAAGCAATTCAGTCAGTAGGCAACAAAGGACAAAAGATTTCAGAGTCAAAAATCCCTTCCAAGGAAAGCCAGTTTTAGCCTTCACTAACCCCAGAGTCCTTCTGTTTAACTGTCTCCATCAGTGTCAACCATGATTTCTCATTAGTATTCCCAGTGCTCCATGAGCTTGATTAATAGCCTAAAGCTCCATCTGTGATAGGCAGCATTTGCTTAACAAGGAGATAGCCCACAGGCTTCGGTGGGATTGCTTATTTCTGCTCATGCTGTAGCAGGTCCCAGACATTTTGTACTGATGGAAAGGAAGGAGATAGGATCTGGTTCTCCTCAGAGTAAATGAGAGAGTCTTTCTGTTAAGAGGGAACGGAACCAGAATCTGAGTCAACACCCACTGAAATCAGTGAAAACTCTCCCAATCCTTTTCTACTCACTTTTTCCCACCCCCCATTTCAAATTCAAGGCTTGATCCAAGCACATCCAAATAAAAGACGTGTTTTGCTTTTGGCTGCATACATTGAATCGGACCCAGAACTTCAGTTTTGGCTTCTTCAGTTTAGCCCGTTTTGTTTTCCCAACCAGAGCAAGATGACAATCAGTTTAATAGCTTTATATTTTGCTGTATGTAGATATTTTGGACACCTAGCTCATTTAAAAATAAAACAAAACATTTTTCAACCACCACCACCACCTCTACACACTAACAATTTGTTCCTATTTTCAAGTTTGTTGCAAGATTGCATATTACAGTGCAATAAGTTTAAACTTTCACTTTTAGAGGGTCTTAGCTAAATTGAGAGTGTTCACAAAAAAGTTAAGTACAGTTTTTAAGAGAAACACATTCTTTCTGGAACATTCAGTTACAGTATTACTGTAGTAACAGTAATACATACTTGTACCTCATCACAGCCAAGAAAAAAAAAATATGAGATGAGGCCAACTGTCAGGCAAGTGCTAAAGCAAAGTTCTCGGATCACATCCAAAAAGAAGTGGTCACATCAGCTGAGGTGGCATCAGGCAGCGTGGCTGATATTTCAGTAACTCATTTTGCTTTTCATTAAGCAAGGAATGCTGATTCAAACAATCCACCTGTCTGGTTTAGCCAGCTAAGCTGCTGCAGAATCACTTCCTCAACCTAAAACTGCCCATGCACACAGCCCTGGACACCATTAGCAGGCATCTGCATCAGGCAGAGAAAGTAGGAGTCTAAGGTTCCTACTACAGGTAGTCCAGAGACGAGTGCACTTTGAGAGGCACAGAAAAGACAGATTGCCTCACAAGTCAATTTAAGTTCAGCAAAGAAGTGATGTACTTTTACTTGTTTGTCTGAAGGAAATGATAACCAAAATTAACTATTTTAAGTGCACGACCAAGAAAAAGAGCAAAGAGCAGCTTTCTTAAAATCCAGCTGCATTACCTAGCTTCATGCAGGCTCCCAGCTGACCCCACTGCCTTTGAAACAACCTGGTCTGGTGGGAGGTGTCTCTGTCCATGGCAGGGGGGTTGGAACTCAATGATCTTTAAGGTGCCTCCCAACCTGAACCATTCTATCAACATGCAGTGCTTGGCCTTCGTAGAGAAGACCTGGGCTATTCCAGCTGCCTCAGGTAGTCCTGCGATACTGCTGAGAGGACTTTGCCTCCACCATGCCCTGATATGTCCTATAAAGTACATGGTATGGGGGGAGGTGGCCATTCTTTCCTCCCAGGTGTGCCAGAGCCAACCCATAATAACAGACCTGGTCACCAGATGAGGTTTGGAGACAAGCCCCAAGTCCACAGCCGGGGAGGCGAGTGGTCACAGTGTAGCAGTAACATCAAGACAGTAACAGCTCAAGGGAACAAATCTTTGTAGTCACCAGGGCAGATGACAGGTTAAGGATGTTGGAAAGGAAAGAGCTGACTTCCCCGGCGGTGACAATGACTTCTCCATACATGCAAGTGGCTATAGCTGTGCTAACTGACGCACCAGCACTGGTCCCACACACCTCCACAAACTGCAGAAGGAAAGCGACTTCCAGATAAGCATTCTGTTTCAAGCAAAAGTGACAATCTTTCCTTTGAAATCAATCTTTTTTTAACTGTTTATCACTATTAGTTTATACTATCAGCTTCAGATAAGGCAGGATGAGAAAGACCCACTAAGATCACAGACATACCCAAGATAGACTAGTAAAACTGGAAGGTCCTTCCTTATCTGCAGCTTCTCGGTATGAGCAAAAGCATTTGTTGTGGTATGATGCCTTCACTTCGCTTACCTCACCAGCATAATTATAGCAGCACAAGCATTTATTCTGTTGTGATCAGGTCTACAACACCAGTACCTGTAACAACATTGCCGAGGTGTCATACTGCGTCAGTGCTTTGCCAGGTGACATTTCAAAGACAGAAGCACGAAGCCCAGCACGTAAGAGGAGAAACAATAGATAGAGACACAACTGCATCTTTGTCGGATCTGCCTTTTTAGTACCCCCCGCCCCCACCAGAAAAAAAAAAAATAAAATTATTGCTGCAGAAAAGATTGCACAAAGAGCTAGTGTAGGAAATACTAATAGTGCAACGTGAAGGCTAACGGCTGGGGACAGCGAGCAGACAAGTCTCCCACGAGAAGGAACAAGGGAAGTATTCCCAAAGGCAGTACTGATCCCTTACATTTGATCTTATCCCCACATCACAACTCTACGCGTTGTTTTTTGGCAAGGTGACAGGTAGATGGAAAGCAAGTTAACTTCTCTATCAGTGGGAAGGTTTGGCATGGTACAGGAGGCACGTATCCTTACAACTACAAAGTTGGAAGACTTAGCAGAACCACCCTGTTTAGTTAACGAAGTGACGTAAGCCACACAACCACACAAGCATAGCCTTTGTTCTTTCCTCCAAACTATTCCTGTTTTTCCTCAATGCCCTCCCACTAATGTCTGCAAACCCTAAAATGGGTACTGCATCTTTTTAGCATCCAAACGTGGTCCAAGTAGGCACCAAAAGAGGACCTAGTCATGATAAACCTGAACATAATTGTTAGCAAATAGAATGTTCCTAAAAATTCCATATGCATATATATCATAGAATTCCCTAGGCTGGAAGAGACCTTTAAGATCATCTAGTCCAACCATCAACCAACTCTAGTGGTAAAAACCATCACTAAACCATGTCTCTAAGCACTATGCCAACCCATCTTTTAAATACCTCCAGGGGTGGTGCCTCCACCACTTCCCTGGGCAGCCCATTCCAAGGCTTAATAACACTTTCCGTGTAAAAATTTTTCCTAATATCCAATCTAAACCTCCCCTGGCACAACCTGAGGCCATTTCCTATTGCCGGCTCCTTGGGAGAAGAGACCAGCCCCCCCGGCTACACCCTCCTTTCAGGGAGTTGTAGAGAGCGAGGAGGTCTCCCCTCAGCCTCCTTTTCTCCAGGCTAAAAAACAAGCCCAGCTCCCTCAGCCGCTCCTCGTAGGACTTGTTCTCCAGACCCTCAACAGCTTCACTGCCCTTCTCTGGGCCCACTCCAGCACCTCAGTGGAGGTTTGTTTACCATTAATAATTAATATGAATACCATTATAATAATTGATACCATCAATATGCCATTAATAAATTCCACTTTAGGAAGCTGAGTGTTTTGAAGATGTGATTATGCTTCACAAAGTACATATGAACATCTCTTCGTACTAAGAAATTATCAAACAACAGATGGTGTTATACCATCCTCTGTTCAATTCTTTACAGTGGCGTACATAAAGATGGTGAAGCCTTCTACTGATGTGCTTAAGACATGCTACTCACGTGTGGAACAAGATTACGGTGTCTATTAATCAATTCTATTGAGGATAAATTCCTGATCTATAAAGTGTGACAGAAAAAACAATTACCTAATACAATAGCAGACTAAGCAGAACACAGCTCAACTGAACTGTAAGATATTTGCCTGTACATCACAAGACAGGCAATTAGGATAATAAAGAGAATCATATCAGTTTTTATTATTATATTTTAAGTCTCAGCAGGCTTGTTTTCAGTCATTTCAAGATCTTTCATCATTTCACTACCCAAAGAGACACAGACGTCACATGAAGTTGGCCAGATTTAAAGGCAAGTCACATCTCTCAGCTAAGACTGTTTTCACTGTAGATACTGCAGCAGGATGTCATAACTATTTTTGTCTAAATAAATATACAAAAAGCAAGGCTGCACAAAGGGCTGTGGGGGACCAAATAGGAGTTGTGTTTTCCTTTATTAAACAATGAATACATTATTATTATTTTACACATACAAGCCCAGCTTTCTGACCTGATGCAAACAGTGCTGCAGAATGCAATGGGGTGAATCCCAAGTTGGGGTCTGGCTGGGAAGGAGAAAGAGGGATGCTGTAGGCTGCAGGCAGTTCCTCTGGCTGGCAGTGCTGCCAGGGAGGTTGAGGAACCTGAGGCATCCATCGGGGACAGCCCAAGCTCCTAGCACTGTCACAACAAGGTGTTAATTTAGAAGGGAGTGAAGAAGAGGTTGAAACTTCCTTAAGTACACACACGCCCCTTTAAGCCCTCATAAATCAACACACAGGAAGCGAGAGGATGGTTTACCATGAAAGAGGGAGCTCATCTACGTAAGTTCCAGTTTACGTAGTCACCCGGTTGGAGATGCCTCAACAGTGAGTCATCGGTTCCCATGGATCAGAGGTGACCAGCAAGATGGAAAGCTGCTCTCTCAGCCAGAGCACCTCCTCACGGCACAGGGAGGGCACCCAAACTGTTCAAGGCCCCTTGCAGAAGGTGGCACCTTTCAGGCAGCTCTTTGGCCTGTCCAGAAGCCCAGACACAGTAGCCCTCCAGCAGACTGGTATGTCCCAGCCCCAGGAGCAGCCGCTGCTGTCCCTTGCCTCTCCAGCTGCCCAGCTGGCAGGGGACGGGAGGGAATGACAAGGATGTTGTGCTCGGGGAGATCAATTACATCCTGCTCCTCAGTGGTATTAGGTAATCTAATTGCTAATCTAAGAATTTGACAGACTGACAGTAGCCAACTCTGCCATTACTGGGTCTTTTAAAGAGTTATTTATATCCCTCTCAAAAGAAGCTACACCTCCTTCTGAAAGGAAAATAAACACCATCTGAGACAACCAAGTCATGTTTCACTTCAAACATCCAATTCAAAACCATAATGAAACTGGAAGTAAAAGTGACATTGGCTTCATTATCATCACGAGCTTTCATACACTTCTAAAATTCTCTAGCTAAGAACTGCATTGACCAAGATGATTTGAGAAGCTGTCAGTCGACAACATCACTTGAAAAGCTGAATACAAAATTTGAAGACAAAGAACTTCGCATCAGAATTTAAGATGAGTTATCACTTAATGCTCAAGTATGGCTTGTGTCGAACAACCCCACACTAACTGAGGAAACAAAGGTTAAAGATAAGGTACACAGGAAGCAATTAAGCAATCATGACATTTCTAAGGTATCATATTTTCCCCCACAACATTGGTGGGAGGAACAAGAAGAGGGAAAGGAAGAGGTAGAAATACCATTAAGATCAGGGCCTGCCTGTCTTGCACACCACATCAGGAAAAAGTCAAGCTGGCCAAGGTACAAAGCTCAGAACACACAGTTCCTTGTCCTCAGACACCATGAGATCTCCAGGCTTTATCTGCCAACCTTCAGAGAAGGATCAAGGTCTCATTCTTCTGTCCTTGCAAGTTAGGGATGATGAAAAAAACCCCACAACTAAAACAAAACACACACAAATCCAAAGAACCACCACAAAACCCCCACCATTTTTCGACACTTTGACAGTCATCATGCCTTGCAATTGACCTTACGCACTTCCTGGCACCCCAGAAACTACCAAACGTATTTAGGGTTTCCACCCTCCAATTTCACTTTTTGCTTCCCAGATGTTGCTTTGAAAACAAAAGCAGGCTTATAACATCAAAGCCTACAAGATGTCCCTCTTCTGCAGAAAAAAGCTTGTATTTTGGTCAATGAATCAGAGAGTGAATCACCATAAATATGCATAGCAATTACATGCTTACAAAATTTTCAGAAACTTAAAATCCTTGCTTTGAGACTGAATAAAACCTGCCGTCAGTACACTGTACAGCGATGGAACAGATGTGAGCGAGTGTCAGAAAAATATCAGAACAGCAATCATAAGAAACCTTTGTAGATTAAGACAGACGCTGCTAAGAACTGAGGTTCACCTCTTACTTTTGCTTAAAGCAATTTCAGCTCTTTATTTTGGTGCTGGCAGTCAGCGAGACAAATGACACCTATCTAGGAATCCTTTGGAGTCTGTAATTATACTTTTTTTTTTTGCAGCTTTTCAAAACAAACAAGAAACTACCGTTTTATTGAAGTATGTTTTGTGCGTGTTGTTATTACTTGGTGAACATCAAGGCTTCGATTTCACCATCCGGAACTCTTCAGCAGCAAGGGGGCTAGTTTAAGGTACTACCACCAGCTTTTCAGCCCCACCATTCAAATCTCTGCACACCCCTCCCCAGTTCTGCTGGCCCACCAGTCCAGCCAGCTGCAGTCTGAACTGATAAACTGGAATTTAACCCAGAAATTCTGCTGAAGCCAGATGGGCTCACTGGAAGGGCCGTAATACAGCTGCACAGGCAACCGTGCCAGCACAACTGCAGGATGCGAGACAACATTTTTACTGAACACATCATACCATAAAGGTATCGCCAAATAATTTAGCAGGTTCTTAGGTTTGGGTTTTTATCTCTTTTTTTTTAATTTTTTTTTCCCCCTAAGTCTTCTGCCTCATCCTATGAATATAAGTCAGAGATATATAAAGATATGAGTCAGAGGTTCCATTTTTAAAAAAATTCCAGCCTTAATATTGAAAGAGAGCTTGATAAATAAATAGATAGACCATAATCCAAGCAGTTGAATAAACCCCCCCAAGCTATTTTTAAGGATCATTAAGAAAAAAGAACTGATAAAAAGATGCCAACGACATTCTCAAAAGACTAGAAACTCTGGCTACAGGAAAGCCTGTATCCAGACAACATTCCCCTGGGAGAAGCAGTGCTTCACTGGATTATATCCCTTGTGCTTAATCACAGTGAAGAAATTTAAAAGTTGTTAATACCTGGAAGCCACAGAAAAGTTTCCAAGAGGAGACACTGAAGGAGCTTGCCACGACAAGACCAGGCACACACTACTAGCCACAGAAAAACACTGTTTTGCAAAAGCACTGGGAGAAGGTGTTGGGTGTGTATTGCCTGGACCAGACAGTGGGGAACAGCAGACCCATCTCCCTCTCTCTTCCAGAGGACCCTGAGGCAACATCACAACAGCTACAGTGTCCAGGGCTTGCAGAATCACTACAAGGGGTTGGAAGGGATCTCTGGAGATCACCTAGTCCAACCCCCTGCCAGAGCAGGTCCACCCAGAGCAGGTTGCACAGGAACATGTCCAGGCGGGTTGTGAATGTTTCCAGAGACAGAGACTCCACCACCTCTCTGGGCAGCCTGTTCCAGGGCTCTGCAACCCTCACAGGAAAGATGTTCCTCATCATGTTTAGATATAACATCCTATGTTCCATCTAAATGGAACAACTCTTCCTTCTCCAGATGAAAGACCCAAATCCCTCAGCCTTTTCTCATAAGAGAGGTGTTCTAGTCCCCTAATCAAAGAGGCCATGGAAGTGTTACGCAGCCATGAGCCACAACGGGAAACACTCCAAATAGGGGATGTAAGAGATATTCACCGCTTTTTTCCATGCCAACTTCATAGAATCTTTTAGGTTGGAAGAGACCTTCAAGATCACCAAGTTCCAGCCCCCCTGCCCTGGGCAGGGACACCTCCCACCACACCAGGTTGCTCAAAGCCCCATCCAGCCCAGCCTTGAACCCCTCCAGGGAAGCCACAGCTTCTCTGGGCCAGCACAAACTGAAATAGAGGACCAAGGTGCACGTAATGGTGAGCATCAGCACCTACCCACCAGCAGCGACACCCACCCCACCGCCAGTCATTCAGAGAGACAGAAGCAGAGCAGCATATTTCAGAGCCCACAGAGGTCAGAGGAAGCCTCTGGCTGGTCAGGCAGAGGAGGACAATGTGGATGGCATCGCTCTGCAGGCCCAGAGACACCAACACTGACAGTTTCTAGCTGTAGACACTGCTGACAACCAACCAAAGAAATGCAGCAAAGGGCTCTTCAAACACAATAACAACAAATTAGTCATTAGTCTCCCCATCAAAATGTTTCTCAAGAGATCTTATCCTGTTTTTACATTCCTTACGGAAGAGTAGCAAGGTTACTGCAATACCCTCAGTGTTCTCCTTGAGCTCTTTTAAAAGGGAGAAAGAGGGACAAAATTCAGCAGTCTGCTTGGATACAGGATTATTTGATCCACATGAGGATTTAAAGCAAGCTTTTCAGAATCACAGTACAGGATGCAGGTGGAAACATGCTAGAGTCTGATACCATCGCTGCAGGGACGGGAACCTGGGGTTTGGGGGTAGGAATAGACAAATTGGATCCCCACTTGCATTGAACTTCTTTTGGCACTGTGATAGCTTTTTAGTGCATAGAAAAATAACTAGTGTTTAGAACCATATTCAATAGCTTTTTTTATATATATACGATGGCTTCCAAACACTGTATTTTCTTGCAGATTGCATTTTTGGCTTGTTTGTTTTAAGCCTTTGTTCATAAATCTCTACATTTCAACATGCAATATTAATCGTAGCAGGCTCAAAAATAATAATAAAAAAATAAAAATCAATGGGCCAACAAACAGCATCCCTGCACATGTCAAAGAGGAGATGAAGGCTTGCCAGGTTCCCATGCCAGGAACAGGGAAACTTCAAACCGCTCTGCCCCAAGCATCCAAACGCAGCCCTGCTGGCCCCCTGCTCCTCCGCAGGCTCATCCCCCTGCATCGCCCTCCTCTGCTTCAGGACTGAAAACTCCCTGAATCCCAGCAAATTCAGCGCTCATAAGCGCTTGCACTGCCATATGCATTATGAATTCACTGCCACAGGCCCGAGAAGCAACAGGTAAATGCTTTCTACGCACATCTCTGGTGGAAGAGAGAAAGCGAGGTAACAGGCAGAATGCAGCTTTCCAGCCCCGGTCTCAGTCCCGTCTTAGATATCTTCATGCCCCCTCCTCCCCCCCTTTAATTCACGCAACGCACAGAGCGAAGGGGATGTTTACGGAAACAGATGATATCTGCTTTGGAGTTTATGTACAGTTATTTTCTCGCTAGAGATAACTGATAGGACGTCACAGCACCTGGTCTCACCTCACTGATAACAAGCCTTCAGGAGGTACACCCTGACTGGGCTTTCACACGGTGATAGGGCGATACAGGGGATGCAGATCTCCCCATAAGCCTCCACACCAGCTTTCCTCTAAGATCAAACAATACCTCAACAAAACAAAGTCTCGCACTTTTCCCCCATCACTAGAGAAGGAGACAATATACTCAGTTTAGCCTTTCATTAACCATCAAAGCTCACAGCACCATGCCCCAAGACCTCTACGTTCTAGGTCTCTTCCTTCCTCTACTACACCTCCCAACGCTTCTGTTTGGCCTCTTAAATAAATAAGTTCTACGTAACTTCAAAGCACTGGCTGCAGCGGCTTCTGAACCCTTTAACCAACAAAAAGTTCAACCATAATAGATTCTTCAAAAAAGTTATATTAATAAAATTTTCACAGCATTAGGACAAGGGAGGCCCCTTTTCATACCCCCTCCTACATTAGGACTTTCTCATCACAAAGACTATCAGTTCTTCATACCTTGCTAGAGAGAAGGAGTCCCGGAGACACCAGAGCAGGTCACGATTTCCGCTGCTTACAGAGCTCCTCGCTCACATCTTGCTTCTCTGCTTAGATGACCCCCTAAACACTAGGTAGCAAACTTTCTTTTAACACATCTCTCTCATCCTCTTAACAATTTCAGCCTGATTGCTGGTGGCCTTTCTACAGTGGCAGGAGAGTGATTGCAACTCCCAACACATGCAGAAGCAGGCACAGGTGCTGCCAGGCTCAATTACAGCCTCAACGAGCAGGTGGGGATTCACTCACATTTTCAAAAAAAAAANNNCCTCCACATTAACAAAAAAAAAAAAAAAAGGAACATTAAAGAATAGAAGTTCCCTGTCTAAAAGCTTTTATAGGTGGCACTTCTGTTGCACAGTTCTACAGCCTTATCTCGCTCCCACCGAAGTCAATGAAAAAACTACCATTGCACACACAAGCAGCGTGACCGAGCCATAAAACACTGTAAGAGGAATGAATTTAGTTGACTGATTTCTCTAACGAGAATATCTGGACTGTGAAATGTAATGCTCCCTCTTAAGTAAAAGCTTTCACATGGCTTTTTCTTAAAATATATATTATTTAACATACCAGCCTGCGTATTCGCCTTCTATGAACCGCGTGGTCATTAAGGCTTTGCTGGGGAACACCAGCCCGAGAGCCTCTCAGCTGCTGGAGACTGACACGGATTTCAAACGGCAGACACCTGCATTTTCCAGCAGAGTCGCTGGCGCAGGTTTCGGGGCTCTCACATAGGATATAAACGGGTGAAAAAGGCAGGTGTCTGTATTTGAGTTAATCAGCTTGTGCTTTCCATAGAGCTGAGGGAGAAACGGGCCGCACCACGGGGTGATTTATCTGACCTGCCTTCGACACCACCCTTGAACTCTGGTGAATCATACCCTAGACAAATACGTTTCTTTCCGTGAACTGTAAAAAGAGCTAGAGACGCCTACGTTGCACAAGAACACCTAACTTTTAGAGGTCTAATGCTCGATCAAGTGAATCCTGATTGCTGTGCCTGTATTTCACCCCAAACCCACAGCACAGCTCCTGGGAGGGCATTATAGACACGGTAAAGTTTCCTTAGGGAGGTAAATTAGAAAAAGAGTCAGGTTGAGAGGAAGGGTACTCTACACTTAACCCAGAGTGCTTGAAGCTAGTGAGAATTTTCCAACACAAAATATATAATTACGGCCACCCCACTGAAAGTGGGAGCTGCTGTCTGGAAGGAAGGAGCGGGGGGG
>VXAK01020812.1:0-18373 GCA_013399435.1 Arenaria interpres
CAATGATGGGGAATCCACCACTTATATGGGGAAATTATCCCAATGGCTGATTGTTTTCATTGTGAAAAATTGTTCTCTTGTGTCCAATCAGAATCTCCCCAAGGGTATCTTGTATCCGTTGCCACTGGTCTTTTCTATGTGACCCCTTGTAAAAAGGGAGTCTCCATCTTCTCTGTAGCTATCCTTTAAATACTGGTACATGATGATAAGGTCTCCCCAAAGCCCTCTTTTCTCAAGGATGAATGCCATTCTCTCAGCCTTTCTTCATATGGCAGGCTTCCCAGTCCTTTGATCATCTTTATGGCCACTCCCTGGATCCTATCCAGCCTGTTCCCATCTTTTTTGTATAGCAGGGAGCCAAACTTATCACAATATTCCAGGTGTGACCTGACAACCACTGAGTAGAGTGGGATAATGACTTCCTTGTCTCTGTTGGTGATGCTTTTCTTGATGCAACCCAGCATCCTGTTGGCTTGCTTTGATGCAAAAGCACACTTGAGCTTCTTGTCCACCAGGACACTCAGGTCCCTTTCCACAGAGCTTCTCACCAGCTAAGTAGATCCCAGTCTGTGCTGCACTCCTGGATTATGGTTTCCCAGCTGCAAGACCTGACACTTGTCCTTGTTGAAGTTCATAAGGTTCTTGTTAGCCCAGTCTTCCAGCCTATTCAGGTCTTCCTGCAGGGTGGCTCTCCCAAAGCGTCTACTTCCCCACTCGTCAGCAAACTTCTTCAGCGTACAATCAATCCCATCATCCAGATCATTTATGAAGACAGCACTGGGCCCAGTATCAATCCTTGGGGGACCTCACTTTTGTCAGGTTGCCAGACACCCTCTGGGTGTGGCCTGTTAGCCAGTTCCCCACCCACCACACAGACCACTTGTCTAGACCATAACACATCAATTTCTCTGGGAGGAAGATGTGGAAAACCATGTTGAAAGCCTTGGAGAAATCCAGAAAGACAATGTCCCCACTCGCCCCACATCAACCTAGCAGGTCACTTTGTTGTAGAAGGTGATCAGGTTTGTAAAGCATGATTTGCCCAACTTGTGATAGCCCCCAGGAGGATTTGTTCCATAACTTTCCTAGGGATTGAAATAAGACTGGTAGGTCCATAATTTCCTGGATCCTCCTTTAAGCTGTTCTTGTAGTGACATTAGCCTTCTTCCAGTCTTCTGGGATGTCCTCCAATCTCCACAAATTCTCAAAGATTATGGAGAGTGGACTCACAGTGAAGTAAGCCAGCTCTCTTAACACCCTCAGGTGGATAGCATCCAGGTCAATTGATTTTAGGGGTTGAGCTCCTGTAACAATTTGTATACCAACTCTTCCTTCACTGAAGGTGGCTTTGTGTATGCATCAACCTGGATTGCTCCCAAGGCCTGGATCCCAACAGTGCTAGTAAAGACAGAGGTGAAGAAAGTGTTGAGAACCTCTGCCTTTTCAGCATTGTTGGTGACTAATTCACCTCTCCTGTTTAACAGTGGGCTAATATTTTCCTTCTGTTTCTGCTTGTTGCTTACGCACCTCAAAAACCCTTTTTTGTAGTTTTTGACATCTCTGACCTATTTCAATTTGAACTGAACTTTTGATTTTCTAACTGCACTTCTGTGTCACCTGGCAATGTCCTTGTAGTTCTCAATAGGTATTAGTCCGCTTTTCCATCTCTGGTTTTTGGTTTTGAGCAGACTCAGAAGCACGTAGTTTAGCCAAGGGTTCTCTTTCTCCACCTACTTCCTGTACCTTTAAAGGGGATGAACTGGTTTTGTGCTTCCAGGAGAGCATTCTTGGAAAAACTCCCAGCACTTGCTATCTACTTTATCCTTCATGGAATCTTCCCACAGAATCCCTACCAGCTGAGTTCTGAGCGAGCTGAGGTTTGCTCTTCTAAAATCCGAAATCTTTGTCTTACTACTAACCTTCAGCATGTTCAGCAGGATCCCAAACTCCACAATATTGTGATCCCTGCAGCCAAGGCTATTGCTAACCTAGATATTACAAAGCAGGCTTTCTTGGTTTCTATTTTTCTTGCAAGTCCAGCAGTGCCTTATTCCTGGTCAGCACATCAAATATTTGTATGAGGAAGCTGTTGTCTATGCAGTCCAGGAACTTGATGGATGACGTGAGCTGGTGTATTGTTCTTCCAACAAATGTTTGAGTAGTTCAAGTCACCTGTATGAACCAGGTTTTGTTGACCTGAATATTGATTAAGTGACCCAAATAATCCTTAATTGGCCTTTTTGATTTGGTTAGGAGGTTGGTAGCAGATGCCTACTGTGACATCCCCTTTGGAGACAACCCCTCTGATCTTGACCCAAAGGCATTCGAAAGGGCTTCCACAATTGCTGTAGTTGAATTCTATACATTATATACATCCAAGGTTCTCCTTAATATAGAGCACAATTCCTCTATCCTTCCTGTTTTTATGAAACAGCCTATAGCCATCCTTTGCGATCCTCCAGTCGTGTGAGCTGTCCCACCATGTTTGTTATGATATCATAACTTTCTCACTGGGCGGGGAGCTCCAGTTCTTCCTGTTTGTTCCTCAGGCTACATGAATTGGTATACATACACTTGAGGGAGCTGCTACTCTGGTTCACATCTTGGGAGGCAGCTAAGGGAGATCTGTTACTGCTCCAGTTGGCCTGGCTTGTTTCCCAATTTGATGCTCTGCTGTGTTGCCACCTTGGACCATGCCCCTCGAGTCCTTTGGTTTAGAGCCCTCCTCACCAAGTTGGCCAGCTTGCTGCCAAAGATTCCCTTGCCTCTTCTAGACAGGTGGGTTCTATCCTCCCTAGCAGGCTATAGCCATCAATAGTCCTGTTGTCATAAAAACCAAAATCCACATTCACAGAAGTCATGAAGCCAGAAGTTGATTTGCATTTTACGTCTATTTCTGGCTGCACATTTTCTTCTATCTAGTAAAGTGGAAGAAAAGATAAATTGGGCACCAATACTTTTTTCTTGCACCCCCAGGGCTTGGTAGCCTTCCTTATTTCTGCCCAGGTTCTGTCTTGCGGTGTCATCCGTGCCCATGTGAAAGAGTAGCAATGAGTTGTGGTACTCTGTGCTCTTGACAAGTTGTGACACACATTTTTGGATGTAAGTTTCCAAATGCTTGATTACTAATTTAAAATAAAGCTAAAATCCCCTACATAAAGTGAATATCTAACTGAACAGAAATTGTTGGCTACAATATTTTTATAGAAGGACAAATTCACTGTTTCATAAACTATTACAACTATAGCATTCAAATAAAAATATAAAGTCCTCTAAGAGCAATTAGGGGACAATTACTTTTATACCTCATACTATAATACAGAGATTTATTCATTAGACCACAAACCAGATTTTTGTGAAATTATACACAGCAGCAAATTAGACCCTACCACTATTCTGTATGTTTTATTTCATTTCATTACATTGAGTTTTATGCTATGTTAAAGGTTAATGCCACTATTACTGCCTTCACGATCTGAGTTTATTGAAAGCCTTAGGACACATAATTTACTAAAAACTACTTGTGGGGGAAGAGGAGATTCAACTTTTTTCAGTGTGAGAAATGAAAAACAGCTGAAGGAGTTTTTCAATAATAAAATATTGCAAACACAGCAGTAGGAGATTGCAAATACTCATACAATACTACTTTTTCACAAGTGGTAAATGGACTTAATACAGAAAATCCTCATTTTGTGAAGAGTCTCATGATGATCAGTATTAAAGACCTGAAGTTTAAGAGTAAGAGTAGATGAAAATCTCAAGTTCCACTTTCTAAAAAACCAGGTTGCTAGCCCTGCAGAGGTTACTAGACTGCAGAGAAATGCATGAAAAATTAACCCAAGAGCACCCTAGGGGCTGAAAAGACAGAACACAAATGTAACGAAAATGAAACTTTCTTTTTCATAACAATCTTACAAGTTTGGGGTCTTGACTCATGCATTTTTAACATTTTGGGGTTGACAATAGATTTCATTCTGACTAATGGGAGGAACTAGTTCGGAATCTGAAGGTGGAATTAGGGTGAAAGTGGAAATGAAATAATAGAGTCTGTGATTGCGAGTTAAGAAAGGAGTGACAGCAGTAAAAATGTGACAATGGATTTCAAAAAAGAAAAACTTCAGGAAATTCTGGAAACTGGTTGATATGATGCAAGGGAAGGATTTTTAAGGAAAAATAAAAAGTGAAAAATGGAGTTTCATGGTTGTGATGAAATCTGCTATATTTAAAGAAGGCAACCAAAACCACTTCTGAGCCATTGACAAGTATCATGGAAAATTCATGAAGGAAGGATGAAATCTCAAGAGACGGTAAAACAGTGAATATAGTACCTGTGTTTTAAAAAGATAAAGAGTATGTTGGGAATTTACTGCTGAGATTTACAGCCATTTTTGGTACCTGAAAAGATACTAGGACAGATTATTAAACAATCCATTTGTAAATACCAAGAGGATAACAAGATTGTAAGAAACAGCTAAGAGATTTATCAAGATCAAATAATGTAAAAATATCCAATTTCCTCTTTACTCCAGATAATGGACCAAGGAAGCAGAAGAGGGGCTGAAGAGTACCTTAGTAAGCATATATCCACATGAAAGCTCATAAACAAACTATAGAGAAATAATGTATATAACATAGTGCTTATGAGGATAAAAACCTTTACAGAAAAAGTAGGTATCATCTTCTAATTGATCATTTTGGTGAGCTCATCAGGTGTGATCCATGAAAATAGCATTTAAAAAAATATTTGTGTTCATCATTATGTGCACTGTATATACTGGTAACTCAGAGAGAAGTTTTATAAGGGAACTCAGCAGAAATGATTTCTACACATTTTAAAAGTGGAGTCTTTATTCATTACAATATTTTAAAATAGACTGATGATTTGTTCATCATGTTAAATAAGGATGATACAGTTTAATTTATAGTCATGAGAAACAAAAATAGGAATTAGAAAAAAAAATCAGGTATAAAGACAACTAAACAATGGAATGAGTATGTAAAAACAAAAACTATTAAAGGAGATACCAGAAACACCTATTCTAGACTGTATTAATACTGTGTCAGAGCAGAGGTTGGGCTACATTATTCCTTTGTTTTCCTCCTGTACTGTGGAGGACACCATAGCAAACAAGTGAAACAGTGTTGCACTTTATTTTGGAGTCTCTTCCCCTAAGAAAAGAAATAAAAAATTGGTTGTGTCTAAGCTTTAAGGTTTAAGTGTAGACAAATTCTCAGTGAAATTAATATATCGTATTTTTTTTTATAGTATCTTTATTATCATTCTGTATGATTTATTACTTGTTCTCTGACAAATAAAGCCTATCAAATGTTAGTAGACACTTTGGAAAAAATCAAGAATATGGCACACTTTTCTAAGAGTAAATATGAGGTAACAAGTGAGACTATTTACCAAGTAATATGGGAGAAAGTTGGAAGGCTTTAAAGCAAAGTTGAATATCTTCTGTTGACAGTTAACCACAGGAATATAGCTTTGCTCTGCCGGAAGTCAAACAAGACTTAAAAATAAATAAAATGTAATGTGTAAGCAGATCATTTAGTCATCTGTCTCATAAATGGATGGTGTATTGGGTATGGCTGAGGTGGAGTTAATTTTCCCCATAACAGCCCTCATAGTGCTGTTCTTTGTATTGGTAGCTAGAAAGGTGTTGATAACACACCAGTGTTCTGGTTATGGCTGCGCTGTGCTCACACAGCATCAAGGTTGTCTGTCCAAGATTCCTCCCTTACCAGTAGGCTGGGGGTAGGCAAGATCTTGGGAGGGGTCACAGCTAGGACATCTGACCCAAACTGACCAAAAGGATATTCCATACCATATGGTGTCTGCTCAGCAATAAAAGCTAGGAGAAAAGAAGAGAAAGCAGGGAACATTTGTTATTTATGACGTTTGTCTTCTGGAGAAACTGCTACATGTACTGAAGCCCTGCTTCCCAGAAAGTGGCTGGACGTCTCCTGCTGATGCAAAGTAAAGAATAAATCTTTTGTTTTCCTTTGCTTCCATGCATGGCCTTCACTTTTGCTTTATTAAACTGCCTTTATCTTGACCTGCAAGGGGATTTTTCCATCTTTTTTTCTCCCTACCCCATCCTGCTAAGGCGGGAAGTGATCCGAGCGGTTTGGTTGGCACCTGGCACACAGCCAAGGTCAACCCACCGCAGACAGTCACCTCATTCCAAAGTTTTAATATTTCTACTGATATTCTAAGTAATAGACGTTTGTAGAAAGTCAGATGAATGTGTAAAAAATGAGGAGTTAGAAACAGAAGTAGTCTTCACCATGATAACAAGGACAGAAAGCAATATCCTAAAAATGACCATAGCTATTTATATTTTCCATCACTGTATACTTCACAAGGGGTTAATCTCAATCTAGGTAAACCCAGTCAAGTGGTTGATATGTACTAACTACATATAAAAAACGGAATGTTGACAAAGTTTGGAAGTATTATATCCACCATCATCTTGCTTTGCTTACTTGCATCTCCCATGACAAATTGTGCAAGTGATAGAGTCACTATTTTGATTGCTTCTTTTTTTGGTAGATCATGTAAGTATTATAGTTCCAACTTAGTTTGTAAAAAATACAACGATAGAATATATTAACAATAGTTATGTCTTATTGTCATGACTTAGATTAAATTTAGTAATAACACATCTGTTGTAGAATCTAGTCTGCAGGTCCAATTCTAGCTAAAATAGCAAAGTGCATTCTTCAAAGTCTGGGTAATTAAAACAATCCACACTACAGACTGAAGTACCCTATCTAAAAGATACGCTCCATCTCATTAAAAAGGTAAAAGGCTTGTACAAAAAAAAACCCAGATGTATTTCTAGAGCCTTATTTGTACAGATGGTCCTTTCTGATGACCATCACTGTTTTTTCCTGCCTCTTTTAAAAATGGGGAGCATTAGAGGAAGAAGGTTAGAATTACGAAACCATGGTGAAGTCTAAGTTATTAGCCTGCCTTGGGCTTGGAAGGATGAAAAAGGAAAAGCAATTTTTATGCGGTTTTTTTTGTGGTTTGTTTTGGTTTGGTTTTTTATTCTCTTTTGTGAAAAACATGTCCCACCCTAAGCAGAAGTTTCTGAGTCAGTCAAATGCTCCAGTAAAGAGTCTGTCCCATTATGGAGGATTTCCAGAATAAAAATGGGTGAGGAGCAATAAATAAAAGCAGGAAGAACAAAGCAGTTATAAAAAATATAGAAAAGAAATATGCCAAATTCCCCTTAAATTAGTACATGTATGTGTTAGGAAACCATCACTTTGGGGCTTCAGTAAAATGAACCATAGTACTTTTGCCATTAATGATGAACAAATAATTATAAATCCGTAAAGAATTGCTATTTAATTGATTAGGATAGCTAGATGCATTACCTTCATCATTTTGTCATCAGAAATGATCAAAACACCCTCTAAGTAGTAAAATCAGATCCAGTTACATGCACTAGACAGTACCTAGTGATTTTGATTAGTTTGTTCTTACTATTCCATCAAGAAGACAATATAATTATGTGGGTTTGACTAATGCAAACCTGTTTTATCAATGTCTAGTCCTTTAGAAATCTCCTCATTTTCTCTTGTAACAAAATAATAGTTATTTATAATGCTCATTGTTAGAGGATATTATGAGTGGCTGCTGCCTCCAGCAGCTCCAGGCTGATTCCGGATTCTTCTTTCCCAGCTGCTGGATCTGAGCATGGTGCACCCAGGAACTCAGGGTCTCTGCTTGGGCTGAGGGATGCATCTGCCATTTTCCCCTTAGCAGGATCAACTAGTAGCAAAGCTAAGCATGTGTCTCAGAGACAGGCACAGAGAAACACAGATACACAGAGAGGACGCTGACACGGCTGGTCTCACAGATGGCCACAGGCAAGGCAGTGCCTCCAGCAGCACCCATATCCAGGACTCACACCAGACACAGACACAGCTAGCCACATCCTCTCATCCTCTTGGGCTGGCAGAGGCAGAAGGACACTAATGCATCACACACACCACACTCTCCAGGTTCACAAGCACACACAGGATCCCCCAAGCACCAGCATGGTCCCCATGTCTGCCCAGCACACCTGCTCAGATCCTGGTCCCCCTTACTTGCACCATGGGTCCCCAACTCACTGGCTGGTCCAGCTGGGTGCACATGAAGCACTCACATACTTGTCTCACAGGCACCCCACTATCATGGGTGCCCTCGAATACCAGCACAGACCCTCTGCCCGCCAGATACCTCTGCCTGGATCTGGGCTTCCTACTCCCTGGCTGGTCCAGCTGGGTGCACATGAAGCACTCACATACTTGTCTCACAGGCACCCCACTATCATGGGTGCCCTCGAATACCAGCACAGACCCTCTGCCCGCCAGATACCTCTGCCTGGATCTGGGCTTCCTACTCCCTGGCTGGTCCAGCTTGGAATTTTCCTGTGAATCTACATGCACACCCCACACACACCGAATTTGGGAAGGTCCAGCCACTCACTCCCAGCAGCCAGCACTCAGCACACGCGCTGTGCCTCACAGTCCTGATCCAGCACTGAACCCCTCATTCGCCTCACTCATCCTGGTCCCCTCACCAGTAGATGGCACTGAGTCCTTGCAGCACTGATACACATGAGCTAGAGACTGAGATTATGCAGAGATCATTAAGACAAGATTTAATAAAAAGATCTAAGACAATAGGACAGACTGTGGTGATCAGGCACACAGCTCAGCCGGAGAAGCTTACTGACCGGCTGCATTTTACACAGGATCAAACCCTTTTATGCCCCTTTCTGTCTATTCCCTTCTTTGTTCTAACCCAGTACCCTTCCCCTACCATCCATCTGCCTGCAGTTCCGCTGATGTTCCACCAACCTCCCCAAATATCCAGGACCCCCAGGTTTGCATCTTTATCAGTTGCAGAGTCCAGGTTGGCCCTCTTTGAAGTGATGCTTGCAATTTCTTGATATCCCATTAGTTAGTGTGACTGACAAGGTTGGTTCCTTGTCCTTGTCTTCATTGTTGTTTGTTTGCAGGTCTGTGTCTCTCTATGTTTTGTTAGTGCCTCCCCCTTTTCCTTATCATTCTGTTTGACAAAGTCCTTAATCAGATAACCTTCAGCAAGCAGACACTGTTTCCTTCCTCATATCCTTACACATACTATTCTGAAAACATTTAGCATTTACCAGTCTCTGAGTATGTCACAGTATAATTAAAGACACTTACTCTATAACCATAGTGGGTTGACCTTGACTAGCAGCTGAGCACCATACACATGCTCACTCACTCCCCCCGCCCACTGAGATTAGGGAAAAATAGGAAAAGAAACAGCCAGAAGACTTGTAGGTCAAAATAAAGACATTTTATTAAGTGAAGGAAAGGGCAAAAAACAAGTGATGCAAAGGCAATCACTCACCACTTCCCACAAGCAGACTGATGCTTAGCCAGGCTTTGAGCAGTGGCTATGTGCAATACCAGTCCTATCCCTGTTCCCCTCTGTTTGTTGACAACCATGGAATTTCCTGTCAGTTAATTTGAGTCAGCTGTCCAGGCTGTGTCCTCTCCCAGCTTTGTCCTCATTCCCAGCCTACTTTCTGGGTCTTCTGAGTGGGAAAAACAAAGCCTCAACACGGTGCAAGTACTGCTAAGCAACAGCCAAAATGCTGATGTGTTATCAACACTGCTTCAGTCACAAATCCAAAACATGGCACCATATGGGCTGCTATGAAGAAAGTTAACTCCAACCTAGCCAGACCCAATACAACAATGAAATTACCAAACCTATAACATCTACCTTCTTGCTAACCAAAATTTTATCAGATTAAATGTGGCACCTTCAGAATTGAAATTTTCACCAAGTTAGAAAATTTAGTTGTTAGGGTGAAGAAAGGGAAGAAAGGAAAACACATTAACAAAATACTGCTAGCATAGTTTTTTTTTTTTTCTGCCCCATATATTTAAAGTCCTTCCACAAGCCTACTTTTATTCATTGTGTAATCACATGATCTGCACAAGAGAGAGTAGCATATTCTAGATCTTTACTTCTCTGATTAGTTTTTCACTTGTCTCTGAGTTAGGTGAAAGGAAAAGAAGGGCCTATTTATGGATTGATACAGATAATAGGACACAAAATATTTCTTTCTTGAATCTAAGGCATTTTTTTCTTTTAAGATGAAGAAGAGATTGAAACATTGCTCAGCTCTTCTTTCCTTCTCTTGGAGAAAGGAAGCTGATAACTTGATACAAGATTCCTAGATTTTGTGTAGAAACCTTTGTTCTACACTTAGTCACTTTTTATGTTCATAAACATACTGGAGAAGACAGTGCCAGACACTAGCCACTTGTACTGTTTAAAGGGCAGATTTTCATCCATCAGCACTGGAAGTTCAAGTACAAACAATGAGATTCATCCCTCACAGACACAACTTCAGCCCTAAATTAACTTCATATGATGTACATTAACTGACTTGAGATACTATTAGATAATTTATAGTGTATACTCTGAAGATGTTGCTCAATTACTGAAGCAATTCAAAAGTGACAGCACTTCTTAACATAAATAACCAAATTAAGAGAAAAAAGCCTGTTCCTCAACTAATCAACCATTTATTTAGTTTTATTGCAGAAACAGCTTATACACAGTTTTTCATACTTTCTTTTATTCATAAAAATAATTTGAAATCAAGTTTACACCTTAAATTCTAATGACAAAACCCCTCAAGTCTTGATGGTAGGGGTTTTTTTTCCTTTTTTTTTTTTTTATCTCTCTCTTTCTGTGCCACAATGTATTTCAAGCACAAAGGAAAAGGTAATTTTCTACCTATAACTGTCGATTTGGCACCTTTATGGATTTGTAAGAGTAATTATTAAGTTTGATGGCAACTCATGCAGTCCTATGTTCAAGTGCCTTCTTCAGCCTAGTTTTTCTTAGGCATACTAAGGCTTCAATTTTGAATTTTTTTAATTGGCTGGGTTAAAACTGGCTTCTAATGGTTTTGTTAATACTGCTAAATATCAGTTAGTATCAGTTGAGAGAAGGTCATGTGAAAGAAAAGATCCCACAAATTGAACAAAGTGAGACATAATAATTTCCTTAAGCCTTTCAAGAGCTGGAATGAGTAATATATTTGTTCCTTGTAGAATAATTTTTTTTGCATAATTGCTTAAAACAGAATATAATTTATTACTTTTTTAAGACTTCATTGTCATGTAAGAATACAATTGCCTTGAAAACTTTAGCTTACCAGACAAAGCAGTGGAGTATACAAATCTATTTGCATCTGGTGATCTGATGTGAAAAGGGTATATTGTGACCATTTCTTAGAAAGGAACATTGCAAAGTCTTCCTGGTGCTGCTTCTTGTTATTGAGCATGACTGTGTCAGAAAGTTATTTACTGAAATTCAGGCTGGCAAATTCATTGCACCACCCGGCATCTAAAGAAGGTATAAACAAGACCCAAAGCAATGGAAAATCACAGCCAGAATTAATCTACAATTTAATCTTGAAACTAGTTTTCTAATATTATGTCCTCAACTCTGAATGCTGGAACTAGAGGTAAAATTGAGGGTTGGTATATAAAAATAGCACAGAAGACACAACAACAAGGACCTCAAGGACTGAGAACAGTAATTCACAGTGGGCTTGTACTGAAACTGTGCAGATTAAATCCTAGCTGTAACCAACTTGTGTACCACTAAGCATTGCAGGATATTCAACAGACTGTCAAACATCATTTAAAAGGAATAAATGAGTGCCAACTGATAGAGATGAAAGTATTAAGAAGAAAGGAATGGTAAAGGAATATAAATACTGATAACAGGGCAGAAGTCATGAGTCAGACACCTACAGCGTAGGGAAAAGGATTAGGTGGGTTTATCATGTGGGGTATCCACTAGTATAAGAAAGTGCCTGAATTCCTCTCCCTGTACCTCATCTGGAACTTCTATTCCCCTCTAGGTGAATATATAAAACTTCAAAAGCCAGGAGCACAAAATTAAGATTACTTAGATTTATGAAGAAACTAGCCAGAAATCAAAAGTGGTTTAGAGTGGCTGACTGGAAGTGTGAAATACTTAAGTCAAGAGGTGTGATTGGAAATTTTAGAGATACCATGTAAGTAAAGATCCATTTAGAGTAAAATTCAAGGTTTTTAATATGGGAAATGAGCTGCCTTCTGTTAAGCAGCTTCCAGGGAAGATATCAGACAGAAAGCTACAGCTTCTCCATGTGCTTGTAACTTCTAAAATGTTAATGACTTGTTTAGAAAGAAGAAAATGACTTGGGAAGTGTGGCAGGGACAACTCTGTGCATAGTGGGATATAGAAAAGGAACAGTATATGTGCAATAAATGGTAAATTCATGCTATTGCTCCCCAGAGTTCTTAGAATGACTATAATTACCATCTACTAAATCAGTCATGAAACCACATTTGCCCTTGCTATCACTGGATATATTAACATCTATAGCCTACTAGCATACATATATTACATTAACATCTATTCACTATGGCTTCAAAGCTATTTCATTTAAAAAGTGTGCACAAAGAAAAAGAAACTCTTAAGAATCATAGCATGGAACTGGAACAAGTCAATTCCAAAGGCAGCTGATAAGAAGAGGTGTATATATGACTTTTAACTTCTGTAAAGAGAAAACCAATTAAAATAACTAAAATGTTTAGTTACAAAAAACCAGATTCTTAACACAGAGTAGAACATATTGTGCTGTGCTTGACAAAACTCAAGTCCTGAAAACTACGAAATTCCAGGTTTCTAGACCACAGACTAATTTTGTTCATTTTCACTGGATGTGCTAGCAACTGCAAAGTATGCACTTTTCAGTCTATCTCTGAATTATAAATGCCAGCTATTTGAGTGCTGAACAACTCTGAAGGGTTTCCATTTTGCTACATTCTGCTTCATCATACTTCTGCATGCAGCACTAACACTGCACTTTCTCTTAATCATGATTAAATATTCAGATCTCATTCGTATCATATGTATTTTCTTCCCGTCCTCATGTCAAGAAGACCTTTACACCCTCTTGACAAAAATTGTGCAACACAGAACTGGCATGAAACTTACATGATATTAAGATGCATAAGTAACTTCATCTATCATCTTGTACACATAGGGAAAGGGTTCATTCCTTCCCAAAGGAACATGTTGCTGGCTTCTTAATCACTTTTTCACAGCCTCAGCTCTGGCAAACTGCTCCAGTGAATCCATCCACTATTTAATACTCTGCACACACATTGTTAGGTAGCTGGTGTACTTGCAGGTAAGTTCCATTATTTATTGCCAGAAAAGGGGATGGCAGAGGCAAGGAAAAAATGTTGTCTCCATCTAATCTGCCATTTAACTCTCTATATTTTAATTTTTCAAAAATGTGAGTTCTGTGAACTCATGTTTCTTGAAGCAACAAATATAACTGTTTGGCACAGATGAATGCTTATTTGTTTGGGGTATTTTTTTGGGTTTTTTTTGAGCTATCCATTTGATGACTTAAGTCCAATGAAGGGAACAGCTGGCTCTATTCTTGGTCCACTTGATCACATATGAAATGTATAGCATTCCCAATTGTACCAATTGGCAGTTGAATAATAATCTGAATTGGCTAAAATTATATAATCATTCTGTCTGAGCCATATAAATGATCTGCAGTGGTGTGCATACATTATGATGAAAGTAATTTTTACTCTTGGGAATAATCAAATAGATAATGGGAGTGGTGAACATATTAATCAATTTCAAGCAATAATTCACAGCTCAAGTATTGAAAAGGAAGAAAATTGTTTTATAGGTGCAAATACTAAGAAATGGAATCCTCATTAACATTGTCTAATCTTTTTAGCCTGAACTACATCATTTATCTGAACTGCATAATTTAAAGGTCAGACAAATCTTACATTTTTCAAACAAGAATACAGACCTGAACTTGTAGAACTTCTAACATCTGAAAATCCACCTTGGACAGTACCTAAAACTCTTGCCAGAGTGAAATTTTTGATTTACAGATGCTGAAAACTTTTCTCAGACTCATATCACCAGATTTTATTGTCTTTATAACCAGAGATCTCTTAAAATAAACATTTCCCGAGTCAAGAAATAATTTTCTTTTTTAGAGCTTCATCTGATAGTTCCAATGGCAGAGATCTCAGGGCAGTTTGTGATGTACTCAGCAAGATGTCATGTTTATCAGAGCTATAGAAGACATTTATTGCTTCATACACTGTGATCTCTTTTGGGATTTTTACTGAAATATATACCATTAAATCACCTTCAGCCAGTTGCTGCATACACAGCTTTGGGGTTTCTGCCAAAAAGCTGAGGCATAGACTATATGTAATTTCAAATTATTTGCTTTGACTCCAACTGCTTCCAACTAACTTGTTGGAAAAAAAATTAACCACAGATAATAAATTTTAAGATCTAAATTCCCCAGTCGGGCTCCTACTAAGAATAAAATGTGCTTTAGATATGTAGATAAGGTCTGTTTCTAAAACATGCAAAGTGTGTTTTATGTAGAATATTTATAGGTTTTATAAACTGAAAGGCAAAAACTGTTCATTTAAATAAAGACACTTTCCTGTTATGATTTGGACAGAATTCTGTTTGTGTTAGAATAAATTAATAAATGAACATTTTGACGCATTAAAGGCATAGATCATGATACTGATCAATGCGATATACTCACTACACATTTGGGAATGCTGAAGAACTGGAACATGAGATTCTTATTCCTACCTCTCTGAAGATAAGTAATACCTTTTATAACAGGCTAGATCAGCAAATCAAAGATGTATTATTCTTTCTGGTTTCCCTTTTTGTGCTACCTGGGCAGAGAAAGCAAAATACTTCTTGAATTTTTGCTTGGTCCTCATATGATTTGGTTTCAAAGAAAAGATTCTCCATTGCACTTATATGTATCTCTATATCTTTGTGTCTAGATCTATGAAGCAGGTAAACTCCATAAATCCCTTTCAAACTATATTATTTTATGATTCTGTGATTCTTAGCTGAGAAACCATAATGCAAAAATACAGTAAATTATTTTGAAAGGAAGCTTAATTAATGAAAGCAATAAAGCCATCACTAAAAGGATTACTTAGGAGAGTTGTATAACTTTAGTATCAAAATAAAATGGCATGAGCTTTAAATGGTTGGTAGAGAAAATAAAGAATTAATGGAATATAGGAAAAAGTATGATTTTATACAAAGGATGATCCTATTTAGAAAGTGTCACCAACTTAGGCGTAATGAATAGGTTTCTCTCAACCTGACATTAGCCAGCTAAATGTTGATCTAAGCTGCAAAGATTAACTGTGCAAAACCTCTTACTGGTTGTCACTCAGCCAGGTATCCGTCCCATAGAAGAACATTGCTACCACAGATGAATAGAATCTAGACAGCTAGCTTAATCTAGATGTTTAATTTACAGACAAAGTTAAATGAAGTGATTGTTGAACATGCTACCCAATTTAGTCAATGTAAACCATGTATGTCCCTTTTCTTTAAGGTTCAAGAGATACAGGTGTTGTAACTGAAGATAGCAGAAACAACAATAAAACCGCATCTGATAATATACCCTCGATAAACCACGACTGAAAAAAATCAATACTTTCTTCTGATCTGAAGGCCTTGGAAGACTGCCATAAGACAATGGGAAATCTCTAATGATGTATTACTCAGATTAACCAAAGTTTTAGAACTCTTGAAGGTGAAATCCTTATTTTTATTTTACTATTTTGGTAAACAATTTTACTATAAAATGATTTGATTCTTGTTCTATATTCATGTCTTTAAGATATATTTGGATTTCTTCAAAAAGTGGTTGGAAGAATACTTTCTGTCTTATAAGGTAGATTTCAAAACTATTTCCAATTACTACAGTAAATAGAAAATTAAATGAATACACTATATAGCATGTTAGTAAAGCAGTAAAATGTATTTTCTATGAAACTTCTGCATATAACACAATGAAAATTTTTTTTTTACAAGCCCCAGAATAGTACAATCTGTAAGCAAACTATTTTAGGGAATATATTCCATTTTAACTGTTTTACTAGTAGCTTAGATTTACTAAAGAATCTCTAAGAAAATTCAGCCACAACTGTTAACTGTAAATAGTTTCAGGAAACAAGCATGCAAAGGATAGACCAATGTAATAAGATGAAATCCGAGATGAAAAATCTTAAATCTCCTCATACAGCGTCTGGCATTAATTCAAAGCAAGAAATAGCTTACTGCTAGATCTCTACACTGAATTATGTTTAAATACATTTTCCCTTTGTCTCTGTTTTCCAGAGACTTTGTGCTGAACTGTGACAACGTAGGTCGATACATTACTGAAAAGGCAAGAGCTGTGACACCTATCTCTGCTGACTGGCCTCACCCCAGCTGAACATGTATGACTATGATCTTCAGGAAGACTTTGTAAACTTTTTCTGTTTACATCCCAGCATTTAGATGTGGGAAAAGTTTGGACAAAACAAAAGTTAGACATTTGTTATGTCTAACATACATTATATTCCAGCTTCCAAATTCTTTCCAGTTTTCTGTCTTCACAGTTTAAAAGCTTACAAAGTTACTCACCATTCAGATTCTTATGAGAAAGACTTTCTTCGGTGTCCTTATACTGTATTTTATTAGATGTCTAAAAACAGTGCCTAAGAAATGAGTAAGATGATATCTTGGGTCAGTTTGCTTCACTGACATCATCTCTGCTCTCTTTTGTGTCCCATTACTTTCCATTTATCAAATTCAGTTATTTGTCCACCTTTTTGTTTAATATATCTCTATGGTAGATATTCCTTCTGAGAGCTTTGGGCAGTAACTAACTTTTAATGTGTCTCTATTTTGCACTGGAGTTAGAGCCAGTAAAGTGATTAAGGGATTTGAGTACCTAACATGTAAGGAAATGATGAGAGAGTTGGGACATTTTAACCTCAAAAGGAGAAAGCTCAGGTGCATTTTATCAATCTGTACACAATGTACAATCAATACGTAATGGGAGAGGGATTCAGGAAGACAGAGCCAAACTCCTCTCAGTGGTGCCCAGTTAAATACATATTGAAATACAAGAAACTCCACTTAAACATGAGAAAAAAGCTTTTTTTTACTGTGAGGGATGTCAAGCACTGGAGCAAGCTGCCCAGAGAGGTTGTGGAATCCCTTTCCTTGAAGATACTCAAAACCTGACTGTACACAGCCCTGACAAACCTGCTCTAGCTGACCCTGCTTTAAGCAAGGGGGTAGGACAAAATGATCTCCAGACGTCCCTGCCAACCACAAACGTTCTGTGATTCTGTGACAGTTTCCATTTCCACAAGAGATCTTTCATCCTTAACAAGTGGTTTTAGTAATTTTTGCAATATATGTGTGTACAGTATTAAAGAAGATGGCTAACTTACATGCATTTTATTACTTTCATTAGAAATGGTCCTGGCTATTAAAACTTAGGTAATTTATTGATTAGATTAGTCATATTATTGTCATTAAAAAATTTTTAAATTTTTGCTTCAACTTTGAGCACTCTGAATGACATTCATCTTGTACACTCTTTGAAAAATGAAATTACTTCCTTCTGGAGATGCCTATTTTGGTACGTCAAAAACTAGCCTAGATAAAATATACATTTTTTTTAATGACTAAAGTTAGGGAGCTGAATTATTTTTAAACATCTCCCAGAAAACAAAACAAAACAAAACAAAAAACCAAAAACAAACAAAAAAAAGTCATAGGTTAATCAAATTCTTGTCTAACTCAAAAGAAAGATTCATTAGCATTAATTTGGAAATAAAAGGAAATATTTTTGGAGGAGCTCTCTGAAGTAATATGTTTGTCTTCTTAAAAATCTGAAAAAAAAAACTTTATGTGTAATTTTTAACACAATGTGGTATAGGAGGTGCATTTCCTTTTAAAACAGGAAATATCTCTTGAGACATTTTTCTTGTCAGAAAAAAAAAAAACCACCAACCCTTCTGGAGGTATGGGAAAAAAGAATTTTAATTAACATTAAGCTGTGTGACGGTTTGCACTTGATAGCTTGACTTTTAATTTCAGTGGTTACTCACAGAACACACTGCATTTGCTCAGCCATATGACATCTTATTTCTATTACAAAGATAAAGTTACTTTTTCTTTTACAAGGTCAAATTTCTGAGGAGCTGTATGTTAAAATCGGTTTGGCATCAAGCACAAGAAACTATCATGCTGTGCTAACCAGCATTACCGGAATTCATGTGTTTGTGATGTAGCTGATAAACTATGTACTGCAGTGACTAAAGTTGTTCACAGCTTACTTACAGACTTTACTATTTAGTAGTATAAAAGAAAATCCCTGCAAAAAATTTTCCCCTTCACACAGAAGAGATCTAAAATCTT
>VXAK01020812.1:18406-30709 GCA_013399435.1 Arenaria interpres
TTTTTTTAAAATAATAAACTAGACTGTGCTAGTCTCTATCTGATTTAACCCAAAACTGTTTAGATTTTATCCTTGGGATTCCACAAGCTTTTCATATTTAGAATTATTTCTTCATATCTGTTTTAGAATCTTATCACTATTAAAAAAGGGAATGAAACTTTGAATGTTTTTCTTTGCCTAAGCTTTTGCACAAATGGCTTTTTCCATAATAAATGTTAATATCATTATTGTTTTTTACAATCGGATGTGAGAACTGTTAGCACAGCATATGGGGAGTCAAAATGCATAATACAGCTAACTAGGTGTCAAGTTGTCATCTTGATCTTAACCAGTTTTTTTCATATTCCCTTGGACATCACAGAAAACTTTTTGTCCAGCAAAACTCCCAGGCCACTCCCAGTCAAGCTACTTCCCAGTACTTTTCACAGCCTGTTCTGGTGCCCTGGATTATTCTTGCCTAAGTATGAGACTTGGCAATTCCCTTTGTTGAACTTCATGAGACTCCTGTCAGGCCTTTTCTCCAGTTTGTCAAGGTCACTCTGACTGGCAGCACACCCACCTGGTGGTGCCACTCCTCCCAGTTTTGTACCATCTGCAAACTTCCTGAGAGTGCACTCTGTCCCATCATCTGGGTCATTAAGAAAGATGTTAAAAAGTACTGGGCCCAGCATCAGCCTCTGGAATACATTGTCAGTATCTGGGATTCAGATGGATTTTGTGATTCTGTTCACAACCCTCTGAGTCCAGCAATTCAGTTTTTAATCCACTTTCAAATCCAAAGCACTTTAAGTCCGAATGACTATGCTATGCAAAATGAGATTTTTACCATTCCATGACTGAAAAGTATTTCAGTTGAACTTCCTTTAAACGATCAAAATCTTTAAAAAACTTGGGGTTTTTTTTGTGCTTGGGATTTTTTTTTTGGGGGGGGGAGTCTTTTGGTTTTTATTTTTTTTTAAATATTAGATGTATAAGTGCTTTCTTGTGCTGAATCATTAAAACTAGGCTGAATCATTAAAACTAGAGAATAATAGGGTCCTATCCATAGTGAAATAGAATCCATATTCAGAACTTTTACTAAAGAGATGTGAATAGTACAAAATCTGTTAAAATCATTCTTTTCTCTTTTACTGCTGAAATTTGTCACTGGTGTTTTCAGTAGTGGAAAGGGTACCGAATAAAAAAAGCTCAGGAAAAATCCAGTTCAGTTATTCAGGTTCCCAGTGTGCTGCAGCTCTTGTTTCAGGGCAGCAGTTGTTTAAGGAAGATATTTTGCTGTAGATGAGATTTTAGGCTCCATAGACAGATTGGGGTTTATATTCATGTTTACAGAATACTTGCTACATTTAATGTTTCTGGATGGTCCTATAGTACTAATAGTGACATAAAAGGATGGCAAGTCCTGCTATAACCATAGAAAATTATTTCAAGTGTTTCCTGACAAATTTCAGATTATTCTTAAAATTCAGTTAATTTCTGCTTTAGTATGGTAGGCTTTGCTAAGTCTCCTTCTAACAAAATAGCTATTAGTCTGATTTTTCTTGTTATTTCTACTTGCTTTTAATCAATTGAGAGGGGTGGGCATCTAGTGGTACCCCTAGGAGATGACACATCCCACCCAATTTGAATGGTTCTCTTTAAGTGAATCTGTCTCTCCGGTGACTACCTGTATATGTATAAGTGAACCTAAAGTATATATTTAGAGTCATATTGTAAATCTAAATGATATTGTAAATCTAAATGAATACAGTCAGTTGTCTATGCTTAGGAATAGGTATTGAAAGGTGGTATCTAAGTGCGTATTACAGTCAAAAGAAATTTAGCCTTCTGTGTAACTTTTCATACCTAAGCAGCTAATGGCATTGGAGATGTCATAGGATATCCTGCCTGGATACCATCTTTTGGTCTGGAGGTCTTGTGTTTTCTACATTGGTCTTTCGTCATGCCTGCCATCTCCACTGTGGATACCTTATATACAATCTGCAGAACTAAACAGTTTATTCTCGTGTAGACATGAATATTTTGTGAACACAGTAGCTGTATAGACTCTATGATTGGATTTACTAGATCTCCATTGACTGGCATGGAAACTTTCACACTTAATACATGTGGAAACACTAGCAATGCAAACCCCTACATCTACATGTCTACAATCTGGAGATAAATCCAGATGTAGAAGTACAATTCAATTCCCTAACAGCAGAAATCCATAGCTATTATACATGACCTGAGATACTGTCTCCAGTGCCTGCTCCAGAAGGGCACAAGTTTCCTGTGAGTCCTAAAACACATCTGCCCCGTGCCTTGCACTTAGTTGCCTAGGATACCCTAGTGAATCTACAGTGATAATAGTTGTCCATCTGTAGGTAACTGAATTGTGCACTGTTTTTAAACCAAATTTTAGATGGTTAAAATAAGGTAAGATTAAACTCAGCAAATGTGATTTAATTGGGTTTAAATTTAGCCATTGTGAGTAAAACAGGAATCTCAAATGTTTATTAGTTGTATCTACTGGAAATAAATATATCTATACATTTTGCTGGTTTGGGACATTAAGGCTGAATTCAAATTCAATTTGGACTCCTGGAGACATTTTAGATGCATTTTGATACAATTCCTGACCTTGAGGTCACAGTCCAAAAGGATACCTGTCCCTCATAGCTTATACGCTGCATGCTGTATAGAACTTCTATGTAGACATCAATATCCTTAAGTTCTCAGACTTAATTATTGAAATGCATTTACAATGAACTGTATTTGAGACTAATTTGGAACATTTAATGATCGTAAGCACAATGTCTGTTTAGTTAATTTTGACATGTTAATGTCACAGAACATGCTGGATTTCCTTTAACTGATAATGCATTTCATTAAATAGCTATCTCACAAGTTATATTTTGAGTTCAAAAGCCAGTTACAATTTTCACCAATTTTTAGATTTGAAGACCAAGAGAGACTAGGTCATCTCATCTGTTCTCCCGAGTATCTCAACCCATACCATTTTAAGATTTGCTTAAAGCATATTTTTCCAGAAATGTGTCCAAACTAATTTTTTAAATAGTCAGAAATAAAGAATCCCTCAGGCACTTTTTGCCCCTTTTCTATCTTGACACTCAAATAAAAACTGTAATTTTGAATTTTGGTTAATATTACTTTCCGTGATAAAGTAAAAAGCATTTTAGATCCCACTCCCTGTAAATTTCTGTATATGCAATAATCAAGGTCTTTTTTTATGAGTAATTCAAGTCTGTCAATCTATAGATTCCATGGCTGAATATTTCAGGATGTGAGTTCGTGTATGATCCTGNTTTTTGGTTTGTTTTTTTTTTTGTTTTGTTTTGGTTTTTTTTAATCCTGTGTAGAAAACGCTAAGTAGATATTCCTTAGACAGCCTTAATATGGCTGACCCTCCTAAGTACGTATGACCACTGCAGAGCTTCAAGCCTGTAATCAAGACTGTCTTATAATGTTTAAAAATACTCAGAGATAAAAGACTATTTTTATGATTCTGGGAAACTGTGCTTTAACTGTCTACCTGCCTGCTTTCCAGACTGCTCCTTCCTTGCTGAAAAATGCAATTTGTGGCACACTGAGTTATTTCAGAATGGCATTTGAACACTCATTAAAAATACTGAGTATGCTATGGCTACAGAAAATTACACTTAAAAAACGAAATATAACATACAAAAAATGCTTTAAAATTTATGAATGTCTATATCATACACAGCTGCATACAAGTTTTATAAAAGCAAAAGATCTTTCTGAAGGAAACAAGGAAGTTAAATTTATGTTCTCCCACACCTACCTTTTAGACAGAATAACAGAGAACAGAACTGTTCCCAAGTCTGACAGCTGAAAGCTACTTTGGCATAAACAGTCACTTCATTCCAGATCCTTCTTACAGGAGTAATGCTAGAAGGCGTTTCAGTAACATTTTATGGTCTGAAAATCACTGGTACAAAAACGGTAGCAGAAGAGTCCATTTCCAGAAGCAGAAATAAGAGCAACCCAAAGGCACTGCTATCTTGTATAGTGACTTGGTTGGGAAATGCTGGATTTTGGGCCAGAAAGACCCAATGATATGACACTGAAAACCACTCATCTCTGAAATATGACTTGATAACTCATAATTCACCAGCAAGAGTAGAAGGATGTCTAGAGTTAAATTTCTACTAAGCCCAGCTATGAGAACACTGTTCATTTTACTCGGCTTACAGGTTTACTATCATTCAGTCAAATGGCAGACAATACATATAAATTTAGAACATGTAAAAGTGTTAATTCAAAACTGGAAATGTTTTTGCTGGTGGTTCTTTGCTTACCCTGCTGTTATTTTTTATTTGCCTGCTCAAAGAAATCAAATACTCATAATGGTAGTAGTGCTCATTGTTATCTGGTGCGAGATAGCTCAGCTTTGTGACTAAGTGAAAATGAAATACTAAATTCTCTTGTCCATCACTATTTCAAATCTCTATAAAAGCATTTAAATTGTTAATTTTCTAAAAGACTATTTCAGTATTTATAACCAATCCTGCATTCATATTCCTGTACTTGATGATAAAGACTTCTTGTATAACCGGATGATCTACACCCACTCTCTTCAGGAAAGCAGATAAGCTTTTTCACGTCAAAACATTTAATTATAAAGTTAATCATGTTGCTAAAGTAAATCTTTTAAAAAGTGAAAAAAAAATAAATTAAATTTTATCTTGGAAACGAAAACCTTCCACATAAAATAGGAAACAGGCATGTGATTTAGGAAGAAAGTAACTTGGCAGTTCAAGGTAATTAATGAGCTTCTTATACTCTCTAATGATGAAAATGACTACAGTACCCAGAAAAAAAATCTTTAATATGCTATATAATTATGACAGATAATGAAAAGCTACTTCTGAAACATATGCAATTAGTAATTTTGGTTTCACTTCTGTTCATGGTTTTGTGCTTCCCATCATTTAACAAAATAATAATGTAAAATAAATATGCATAGCAGAGCTGGATAAAAAATAGTGTTCTTTTTGTCTATTAAAATAATTTCTTTTCCTACATTTTTTGCATTTTCATTTGCATATTGATACATGAACACAAAACCAAATGGAGTAAAGATGGAGTTTTCCCTAAGAATTTCTTTATTTTATTTGAAAGGAAGACTTTTTTTTTTTTTCTCAAGGCAGTTGAACTGGGTAATTGGGGGTCATCTTAAATTCAGGATTTACTTATTTCATGTGGTGTGGAAGGTTCTCTACAAAAGACAGAGGAAAATATGCCAGAAGTTGATTACATCTGCCTTTCCCACTCACTTGCAGAGTTGTGGCATGATCTGAATTAAAGATACAGCTGTTGTTATTTTTGGCAGTCCTGTGAGTTCCTTGAATCTTGTAAATGAACTGTGAAATGGCAAATCATTTGGAGATGAGAGGTAAGAATGCAAAAATGAATTAAAGAGAATTAGGAATTATCAGCAAATATAAGGAAAAGTCACATTGCATATTTTAGACATATATTTGTGCTGTATGCAGGGATCTTGGGAGGACTGGAAGAAGAAAAAAAAGAAAAAAAGCAGATATTTGTGACCTCCTGGAAGGAATCAAATCATGATGGGGGCAAATGTGTCATGAAGAAAACAATCAGAATGGAAGGATTTACATACTAATTCAACACATAAACAATTCAGTGCACCCAAAAGGGCATACATTCAAGAGCTAGAGCAAGTTATAGATTCTATATGTGCTGAAAGAAGAATTGGAAAAACAGTTACTAAGGGAAATTTCTGAACTGAAAGTCCCAGAAAGAGTATGAGTGCAAAACATTCTCCAGCAAGAATTCAAAGTCAGTATTGGTTAACTCATACATATCATGCATCATAATGTTTTCTGTCCCCAGTGAAGAACTTGCTTTTCTGGCATCTACCCTCTGATTTCATTTGCATACTCTTGGCATTCCAGGAGTATGTGATTAGATTACATAAAAATAACAATTATCTGCTAAGCTAAATGGGTGATGCAAACGAGATACCAGTTTAGGTTGATGTGCCATCCAGTTACATTGTTGGAGAAGTAGATGAAAATTCATCACTCTAAAAACTTCAGGGAATGAAAAAATGCACACTACAGCAACGTTGGCAGTGATTACACTTGCTGTAAAACTGCAGCCATATGAGATATTGTAGAGTAAAAGAAAGCTAAAGAAAAAGCTGTCTACTGTGATAGTTGCTAGATATCAAAACCAGGAATTACTATCTAGCTGCTTAACAAAGAAATGGATGAACTTTGTTTTGAATAGGAGATTGGTTATTTTGTTAAGAAAAAAGATAAATGAAACGAATACTGATCTTAAGTTCTTACCCGGGGCAAAGTTGCCATAACTGCAAGCATTTGAAATAGCAGCAAACAAGCTCTGTTCCAAGACTAATGAAAACCTTATAATGGCTTTTGGTAGAACACCATGACTCTAACCTACACAAGGAAAACCAACAAACCTTGTGGAACTGGATAAATCCAGAAAGTGTGGCTAAAAGGCGTACGAAATCTTGTCCCTTTGATAGAACTGAAGTTGGTTGGTTTGAGAAGGTAAGCTGAAAACAGTGAGGATTTTAGAAATGAGGAAGAATTTGAAGATAGTGAAGCAAAAGTAGCAAGGATGAAAAATAATGAAAAGGTATAAAAAAAAAGTAAAGACAATAGTAACAGAGCTCAAGAGAGCTAGAAAAGGCTAGCAGGGAATAGTCTGCAGGGAAATTGATTATATATTATTTAAGGGCTGAAAATCTTTATCCTACAAATTCAGATTTTTATCAAACTAAACTGAACAGCAGAATATGTATCCTGTTCTGTCAGTCACACTGTTGCAGTTTGGGCCAGATTGGCCAATGATAAGATGGCAGATGCTCTCCTTCACCTCTTGCTCCAAGGAGAGACATACAAAGATTAATCAGTTTAGGGAAAAACCTGAACTACTTCAATAAAATATTAATAATAAAATAAAAAGGAAATCATGAAATAGATTATATATATAAAAACTGTATCAAGCTCCCAGGAAGATGTCACCAGCAGGCACTGGGGAAATCCCAGACTGCAGTCAGCAATAGAGGGGAACTGGATTCAAGATCTGGCTTCAGGAATGCATGGATCAACATCAAAGGCAGACAAACTGACAGGATAGTCCTCAGATATCAGTCATAGAAGAAAAAGTACCAATGAAGAAACAACCTATGGGAAAAAAGCTGCCACTTTAATCTCTCAACTTTTATACTGAACATGGCAGATGGAATGGAATAAACTATTAGTCAGTTTGGGTCACCTGACCTGTGACTCCTCCTCACAGGTGCAACCCCTCCACAGGATAAACAACCAGTTCAGCTGACCCTGGTTGCAACTGCAACAAGTATAAGGAAGATCCTCTCTCACTGAACAGGAGGTTGGTTCTGCTCCACATCAAGCAAGGGCACATACAGTCTTTTCTTTCAGGCAATATGAAAATCTGTTTTGGCACTTTTTTCTTCATTTCATGTGTAATAAGTATGTAGATACAGAAGTCTGTGTGCATATGTATGTGTGTGCATATATGTGAACTTCTTTCCTTAAGACTCTGGTGTGTTTGGGATATATCTACTTTAAGATTCATTTGTCTACAGTTAAATACATGTATAATGTTTACTCAGCAGACAAGTTATGGGAAGTATAAAGGTTTCCAGGGTGTTTTATTTTTCTTGGCTTGTTTCAGGCTGACATGTTTTATGGAAACAAGATAGATCTTGATAAATATCCTTTAAAAGTAAAGAAATAATATATCAGTCAGAAATGTTGACCAAATTTGCATATAGAGATATACACACAGGACTATGGATTCTGAGAATAGTTCTGCTTTCAGGAACATAAAAGAACACGATGATTAATAAATAACCTTTTTCAAGATATACCAGATGTCATACAGATGCTGTCCTTTCTTTTTTCATTAGTTGTTAATATTCACAAACAAAAGAAACATATTGAAAAGAAATTTTGCCTGTAAAATGCATTGTTTTCAATTTCTATCTTAAAGTTAAAAAGAAAAAAAAGATTAAAAAATTAAAACCAAAAAAAACTAACCTATGGGCAGAAATACATTTTTTCACTTACTAAAATGATATAATAACTAATTAATTGAGAAGGAAAGACGCTTAGCATGATGATTTTGTCTTCATAGACTTAGAAAAGAATAAATATTTCCTGTTTTGAATTTATTTTCTTACCCTACTGCTTCTTTCTCATTTTTCTCTTTTCCACTGTTACTGTGGTATGAACATCCTAAACATGCCTAACAATGACTGCACTTCTTTTCTTGCTTCTACCTAAAACTCAACTAAAAAAGAAAATAATAATAATAATGCTGTAATCACATTATTATTTTTTTTTAATTTGCAAGTCAGATTCATCTGCCCCTAGGCTAAATTGAAAATCACTATTGTTTTCCAGTTGAAAATGGGTCAATATTTTACATTTGTATACACTTAGTTATGCATTTTAAAGGGAATTTTACACAGCATAAATGAATGTAGAAGTTCTCAAAAGCAGAGTTAATGATATGAAATGTTTAACTTAGAAGTGGTTTATAATTATTTATTTGCAATTAAGCTCATGGAGGTGTTAATTTGCGGGGACTGATTTCAGATTTCTATTTGTTTAACTTTTTATTTTTGTGTCACATTCTACTATGTGTTAGTGTTCAATTGACAAATTCAGTCTTTCTAAAACCGTACAGATGAAAGTTTCTCCTGTGAACTCCTGTGGCAAAATAAACATCTCACAACTTTCAGCTTAGATGTTTGTTTAAGGACTTTAAAAAGGAGACGAGTTCTCTTTCAACATATTATGCTAAGGAAACAGAGCACTCTAAGCAGCCCATCTCACCAGGCATTCAGCAATGCATAAAAAAACATGGCTTAAATTACCTTTTAAGTATACAACCCCTACCTGAAATTGAGATTATTTTTAATAATTTATGATTCAGAAGTGATTAACTATTTCCCCAGCAGTTTAACTTGTCTTGAATTAATTATACTTAATGCTAACAGAATAAAGTCTTCTGATCATCTTCCTGGATTAATTTTAAAGGTGGTGACTTCCAATGGCAAGGCAAAATATTCACTCTGCCTACTAGTCTCTGTCAAAAGAACACCTAACCTTTGTTCCTTCCAACCATGTGTGGTTTCTGCTTTGTTTCAAAGAAAACTATATGCAACAGTAACTCTGCACTTGCCTGGTTTTACTCCAATCAATGTCATGGAATGTTTCCCAGATGACTTTGATGGGAGCAAAAATTAGACCAATGCTGAACATTTAAGAGAATGATGCCTTTTATCTAATCATCTATATAATTTATAAAAGGATTTAGATTGGACCCACTTAAGATTGAGAGAATTTAATGCTCATTCTTCACCAGTCCAAAGAACTACAGAGCACTGATTTGTATGAAGTATAACATCTGTAGATACTGAATACATTCAGAGCTCCTTGCTTCTTGTATTTGAAATTGCTAACAAGATATCCAAAACAAGTATCGTAAAATCATTCCAAATGATGCTCCACTACATTTGTAGTTTCACTCATGAAAGCTTTCTGTAACATAATCAGGGACATTTTAATATCAACACATTTATAGAGAGATGAAAAGTTTAAATCTAGTATTAATTAAAATGATTTAGGAACCTAGTAGGAAGTTCCCTATAGAGTTGCAATATTTATTAACAGGAAAAGTCCATAGATATATTTTCACTTTCATAGTTTCAAAGCTTAAAATGGTGGAATTATTAATAAACAAATTGCTAATATATCAGCCCTTTCTGCATTCACATTATTGAATATAGAAGATGGGAGGTGAAGAAAGCCTTCTAGAATTGTTAATAGGACTTTGTGGAAGGATTAATGCTTAAGCAGTTGCTTGTCCACCCCCATGGTGGCAAAAATTATTTCCATTTTATAAAGACTGAGAGCCGTATGTTTTTTGATTTTTAGGAGCTGAAAGGGGAAAAAATTCTCTTTCATGTTCTATGGAAGGATACTCCACAACTGGAAAACTACCCAGGGCCCGAAGTATACTCTTCTAAATAAAACACGATTCCTAGTTACTCAGAGTAAGGTTCAATTAGATTAAATAAACATTTGTAATGCATGTGTGAGGTACATATCAGGACTGGTTACCTTTACAATCAATCGAGAGGAAAAATTATGTTTTGGTATGCACTTGTTCTCATCTTAAAGTGGAAATTTAAACAGGTGGGATAACTGTTACTCCAAAAGTGTAATTTTTCCACACTTAACTTAAAAGGAGTTTATAGTAGTCAGCTCAGATGTAGATAATAGTATAGTGCAGCATGCGGCTAGGAGAAATTAATCCCCTCCTCTGACTCCAGATTTTTGCTGCAACCACCATCTGTTGTGTTTGAAACATTGTTCAGCCACTGAAAAGAAGTACATCAACAGATTCCGTTTCCATCTCTTCTTCATGAAAATTATGTTATTTTTCTGTATCTGTGAGAACATTGGGAAATCTCAATGCATAAAACTCACTTTTGGGGATCAAGCCTCTTTACCACTAATAAAATTTCTTTCTGATTATGAACTGACAGAAATGCATTAAAGTCTGTATATGGCTACACATTATTCTTACACAGAAACAGATCTGAGGGTATTTCACTCCCAAAAAGTGGACAAAAGATGTAGACTCAAAAGGCCTTTGCACGGATAAGAGAAAGTCACAGCTGCTCTGGGATGCATGACGATGATGCAGATCTTACAATGGCAGGGAAAGAGTTGACATCTATTTCTCACAATGACATTGGCTAGTGATAGGAATAGTAGCATGTGGAAGAACTGCCAGCAAATGATTAAAGCTGAAAATGAGACACACAGGAGGTGTTTTGTAGACTCAAGGTAGGTTGCTACTGGAAGGTCAAAAGATGATAGCCTGAAATGTGGTTTTAGCCTCCCTTTTTTCATCCAGATAGTTTTCTTTGGGTTTTGGTTTGTGTTCTTTTATTTCCTTGCATTCACTATTTGTGTAAAATGTCATAGAACAACATAAATAAAACTTCAAAGGCGCCCAAGAGATTCTATAGACAATCCCCTTTTCAAAAGAGGATCAACATACCTTTAAAATATTTTATTTATATTGAAAGGTATATTTTAAAACAGAAATCCCCTATTCTGTTTCTTTTGCATTACATATTGATAGACACATGGTAAACCCTGCAAAAATATATATAAACACATACACACACAAGCACACACATATGCACATATATATGTATATATAAATATATTGCACACCTTCTTCATACCCTGTAGCAACTATTAACCTACTCAGCTACCTGCTCTTAATATTATACTGGCAACATCAAATAGTGCTAATAAACATAAATGGTTTTACTTTATAAGATTATTATAAGATCGAGGATTTTGAAAACTTGGAAATATAAGCTTAACTGCAGTTAAAGGCATATGTGAGATCTAGATATCAAAACCATTTTGCTCCCAGAAATGATGAAAACTGAATAGATATCAAAAGCTGAATATTTATTTAGATGAATTTGAGCCTTGGCACTTATTTGCTGTTCTCTCATGCTGTCAAATACTTCCCAGCAGTCTCTTGCTTGTATATGGCTGGTTCCTCTGCCAGCCTGTTGGGGTTGCACCCATTTCCCCCATGTTGAGGCCTATCTTAGTGCTGCTGCTGCAGCTCTGAGTCAGTTGGAAGCCTTGCCTAGCTCTAAATCCAAGAATTAAACCAAACATAGCAAGCTGTCAAAGGACCACCACACTGGTACATAGGTATGTATAACTCATGGTATCACAGGATGCTTGCCAATGCAGTTGTTATTTTGAAAAACCAAATAGATAATATCATTTGAAAATACTAGCGAGAGATAAATGATATTAGAAAAGTTAGGAGTTTTAACAGAGATGTAACTTTGAATTTTTTACAATATGTGGCAGGTGACATTCCTTTTGTAAACTTGTTGCAGTACCTGTTTTTCTTCAATTTCCATTATTCCCATAGGGATATACTTGTTTCCCAAACCCCATACATGCAATAACTGAAATCAGCAGCTGTGTGAAAGGTTAAGCATAGGGCAAATGGATTTCTACATTACTGTGCCAAGGACAACATGATAAGGCAAATTCTTCACAATCCAACCACAGAGTAATCAATAGAGTATGCAGAAATTCTCACAGAGCTCATAGAATCTAAAAAGAAGTCAAGATTTAAACCCCTTACTGAAATAGCTACATTCTACTTCCCCCCGCCAAAAAAAAAGTTTCCTTT
>VXAK01020813.1:243-47046 GCA_013399435.1 Arenaria interpres
GCCAGTATCACTGTGGTCTTTCAGGAATTTTTGTGATACTAAATTATATATGTGCATATGTCGATAGACAATGAATCTGAATGTGCATAAGTAAAATATTGATGACTAAAGACCTAAACATACACTTCTTTACTAGTTATGCTGGCCTTGTGTTTGTAGACACTGCAAGAGATTTCCCTTTATCTCATTTCATAAGAGTCTTTGCTTTTATGAAATAATGATTAGGGAAAGCAAAGATATTTTATTTTATTTCATTTTAAGTATAACTCAAATGTAAATCTTTAGCCACTGAACTGAGTCTAACAGAGGGTTCAATACTTGTGAATATAACAATATTCATTAGCTCTGTGAATGAAGAGAAGTTATTATTCCTTCCTTTCACTGTGCAGCAAATTACTCTGGTAATGGAGGTCTGAGGTAACGCATAACAGACTTTCAAGGTAAAATATGTTGTTAGTCTCAGAAGGTTTGTCTTGTGTGATTTGGAGTCTCTGCTAGTAAGCTACTTTGCCACCTACATTAACAACTGAAATACAGAAGCAAAGGTCATGCTTTAAATAGCACAATAAAAAATTCGGCCCCTTCTCCCTCCTATACAAATACCTTGACATTCACTTTATATTGGATGGAATTTTCCCCTGTTATTCAGGCCAAGAAAATGAGTTATTTTTTCATGCAGCTCACTTTTTGTATACTGCAGTCCCCAGTTATTGTTAGCAACAGAGAATATACAAGACTTAGCATAGTTATGTTCATTGCATACTTAAAGTTTTCCAGGCTCTGTTCAAATTAATTTGTATTACTTATGTTTACATTTATATCTAATAAGATTTTCCTCTCTGTGAGGTTCATATATGTCTAATATTTAGAAGAATCTGCCCATATCAATATCCCAAAACTGAACTTCCAAACATGTGCATTAAGTATGTTCAACTATAATAGTAAAGTATGAATCATATTTTTAACAAAAAATATGTTCTTGAAAAGGCAGAGTAGCCTCAGAATCAAAACTGTCCAAAAATCACAGTATAAAGTACGTGGATGCTTTAAGATTTCTAAGGCAATAACCTGGGTGAAATAAAAATCAACTAAAATCATCTCTACAGGGCCCAAAAAGGAGAGAGGAGAGGGGAGAGGAATGATTTGTTTGTATTGTTCTCTACTGGCAGAAAAAATGTTTCTCTGTATAGGAAACAGGATTTACCATTATTCTCTGTGGCTTATCTATTTCCATAAACAAATACTTTGAATGTGCAAAATAAATGACCTCTACAAACAAACATTCAGTCATAGTGCAATTTAAAATCCACTTTTCTTCTCCATGCTTCCACAAGCCCAATTAACTAAGATATAAACTGGTGAATATTCTCATTGCTGCTTTTTTTTTTTTTTTTTCATTCCTTCTGGATCTATTTATGAAGTCTGGTAAACACATTCACAATAGTAGACAAATCATACTTACAAAATATTTTTTGCTATATGCTTCTCAATTGTTTGCCCTTCCATCCCCCATATATGTTTACTGTGTGACTGAAAAACATGTATATCTAGGGCATAAACAGAGACCGAGATGCAACTGTAAAACAGAAAGTGTAAAGCAGGATGACATTTTGGTTTTATCAAGAAAGAAAACACATTTGTTTAATAGTCTGTAGACACCATTCAAAATAATTTCATCCTTGAAAAGCTGTTACTACAAGAATTCTGCCAGTCTCTTTGAAGTGTTGATTACTCCTGCAAACAAGTATTAGTTTCAGTAGAGTTCATTAATCAGTTGGCATAACTCTTCATTTTGCTTTCTTCATTTTTTTCTAGAGGTGGCCTTCCTGCAACATCATGACATACCATAATATGATCATGGTCTAGATTAAGTTTTTTTTAAAAATGCCCCAACGATAAATACTCCTCACTATTTATCTCAGCTCAGAACATAAGCCTGATCTGTATCTTAGTCCTGTGGAGAGGTAGCTATTTTACAGTTAACAGCTTCCTAGACCAAATAGACTGGAAGTAAAGTTTTGTAAAAGGCATGTTCTGTTATTGTGGAATTCTTTTACTAACCAAAATAAATTTCTTCTCAGCACAGCAGGACTACAATGATTTCTTGAAACTGAATAGTCCCAGAGGAAAGTGGAAAATAAACAGAAGAATGGAAGAAGAAACTAATCAAAACTCTGATCTGGAATTATTCTGAGAATATGTATGATGACTTGACCAGATTTAGTGAAGTGACTCCTTCGAAATCTGTAAATTAAAAGACAGGCATTCAACAGGAAAAGAAGTTCTAATGCACCAGTAACGAGTCTAAACTCATTACAATTATTTTATTCACTTCAGTAAGGAACCTGTATTACGTTCCTACTCTCCCTAGCTTCTGTTAGTTGTCAATGGTGGGGGAGCACTTCCACAGGTTAACAGAGGTTACACTTGGTCTGAATTAACCTATCCCTACTGAATATGCACTAAGCCTTGTGAAAATGTGGTCCCTTACTCATAATCTTGTTTAAGAGACTAGTGACTGGCAGAATAGATCATGACCGCTGTATTTAATGGCTTTTAGTTATCTTTGATAGCAAGAATTATGTGGTATTTCAAAAAAAGATAAATAGAGCATTCCTTATGTATATGAAACAAATCAGAAGATGCACTTTTAAGTGAATTGTAGAAAATAAATTAAATAGAATTATAGAATCATTTAGGCTGGAAAAGGCCTTTAAGATCATTGAATCCAACTATTAACCTAGCACTTACAATTCCACCATTAAACCATGTCCCTAGGAACCACATCTACATGTCTTTTAAAGACCTTCAGGGGTGGTGACTGAAACACTTCCTTGGGCAGCCTGTTCCAATATTTTCAGTGAAGAAATTTTTCCTAATATCCAATCTAAACCTGCCCTGGTGCAACTTGAAGCCATTTGATAGACCTCCTGGTCTATCACTTATTACCTGGGAGAAGAGACCGACCTCCACCTCACTACAACCTCCTTTCAGGTAGTTGTAGAGAGCAATAAGGTTTCCCCTCAGCCTCCTTTTATCCAGACTAAACAACCCGAGTTCCCTCGGCTGCTCCTCATAAGACTTGTTCTCCAGACACCTCACCAGCTTCATTGCCCTTCTCTGGACACACTCCAGCACCTCAATGTCTTTCTTGTAGCGAGAGGCTGAAAATCGAACACAGTATTTCAGGTACAGCCTCACCAGTGGCGAGAACAGGGGGACAATCACTTCCCTAGTCCTGCTGGGCACACTATTTCTAATACAAGCCAGGATGCTATTGGCCTTCTTGGCCACACTACTGACTCATGTTCATCTGGTTGTCCACCAACACTACGAGGTCCTTTTTTGCTGGGCAGCTTTCCAGTCACTCTCCCCCAAGCCTGTAGCGCTGCATGGGATTGTTGTGATCCAAGCACAGGACCTGACACTTGGCCTTGTTGAATCACATATCATTGGCCTCAGCCCATTGATCTGGCCTGTCCAGATCCCTTTGCAGAGCCATCCTACCCTCAAGAAGATGAACATTCCCACCCAACTTGGTGTCATCTGCAAACTTACTGAAGGTGCACTCAATCCCCTCATCCAGATCACTGATGAAGATATTAAACAGAATTGGCCCCAATACTTAGCCCAGGGGAACACCACTCGTGACTGGCTACCAACTGGATTTTACTCCATTCACTACCACTCTTTGCGCTCAACCATACAGACAGTTTTTTACCCAGCAAAGAGTACACCTGTCCGAGCCACGAGCAGCTAGTTTCTCCAAGAAAATGCTGTTGGAAACACATGAAAATACGTGACAGGTAGAGCAGAGGAAGTAGTTCTTGTAATCTTGCGAAAAACCCGCCTCCAGGTTAAGAGACTACTTTCTAGCAGAAACATTGCCTCAGAAGACTGCTTTAGCATTAGAAACCTTGCCCTTGAGTTACACAGTTCCACGAAAGAAAGTTCATCAGAATAAAATTTTTTGCTGTTCAGAAACTGTGCAAAGTGTCAATGAATAATGAAAACCTTTTTCTAATACCTAAGATACAGAGATGTCCTGGCTTGGAGTGGAGCAGAGCCAACTTTCTGTTCGGTAGGAGAAGAACTTTCTTATATTTGTTGCTGTGGGAACCAGGGTCAGCTGGCTTGATTGTTTACCCCATGGAGGGGTTGCACCTGTGGGGAGGAGTGGACAGGTCAGGTGACCCAAAACTGACCAATAGGGTATTCCATCCCATCTGCCATGCTCAGTGTAAAAGCTGAGGGATCAAAAGGTCTGAGGTTTTTTCTTCAATGGGTTGGTTCTTAAATGGTTGGTGTTGAAGGAGGACCATGTCAGTTCCTCTACCTTTGATCCCAGCCTGTGGGCTCCTGAGACAAAATCCAGAATCCAGTTCCCATCCATCACTGTGTCCAGTCTAGAACTTCCCCAGTATCTGTTGGTGACATCTTTGTGGGAGCTTGTTACGGTTTTGTGTATATTTGTATATATTGTATCTATTTCATTATTTCTTTTTTTTATTATTAATATTTCATTAAAGTAATTTAATTTTTCCTAAACTCATAAATGTCTTTATCTCTCTTCTTCCTCTCCTTGGAGTGAGAGATGGGGTTTCCCCAAAGTGAAGACTCAATAATATTATAAGACAAAATCATATTCTAGGCTTGCTTTCTGTTTGTATTGTACTCCCCAGGATCGCTCTAAATCAACAAAGACGTGAAAAGATTTCCCACTGGTTCCTATATTTTTGAGTAAAGATGTAGCACAGATTCTGCTAGGAAGGAGTTAAGCGTTTACATTTACAGAAATACTCAGATGATTTTTAAAGCATTTTATTTTTCTAGTGTGATTAAATCAAAATGCCTACTTTATTTATCAAATCTCCCTTGAATGTATCTTGAGAAGTTTCATTAATTTAACGTATAGATGTCTAGGCTCATGACTGCATTGTGAGTTTGATTTCTTTCAACTTAACATCTTTTCTTTTATTCTTACCTTTAGGTTTTAATAAAAGGAACTTTTTAGGTCTGCCATTAATTTAAGTTTCGGTATATTCTAGAATATTTTTAAATGGTAAATAAATATGACTTTTACCGAAGATGATGGTGGCAATTCCTTACTTCTTAGCTGATGATGATTTAAAACACCTAGATTGCAAGAAACAGAAATAGCATGTTTATAAATTGGGGGGGGAGGTGGGGAGAGGAATCCTCTTATGACCATAACAGCAAGTGATCTTTGTCAAAGCTTATGCTGTTTGCGTAAGAAGACAATAGAGTCATTTAGACTGAAGGGCTATAACATCATTTTGAGAATGCGCTGAGACCAGACATAACCCGCTGTGCTATGAAGTCTAAAAATGCAATTAAAACCAGCCCAGTGATGAGAGAAAGGTGTTAGCTTGCTTACACTGAAGGCTATAAACACCAAATATTTCAGCCAAGGGTGAAATAGCATCCTCCTAATTAACTAGTTTTAGGAGCTTCAGCACATCAACTGCACCTGGTATCCCTAAGTAATTTCAGAATGGCAGATCTCCCATAAAAATCATCCTTTTGTAAGATCACAAAAATGTATAGTTCTTGAGTGAGAGAAGGTAGAGACAGCAGTACCTCTCCATCACATTCCCGAAAGCATCATCTCACCATCCTACAGAGATTTATCAGTACCTGATGTATATAGAAGCTCAGCACCAAGTCTACAACCTGCATTTCAGATAATAATTGCCTCATGAGGGCGAACTATCAACTTCAAAATAAAAACAATAAATTTTGAAAGGTAAAGACCCTTTGTATGGTCCAGAATTGAAGTTCAGTTATGAGTAATCTAACCCATTAATTCAGTTACTTACATGAATACAGAACCAATGGATTTACTAGTACCAGTGTACAGAGGCTATAATGTCACTGAATTATTTTTATGTGAAAGTAAAATACCAGGATAAAATCTTCTCTTGCAGACCTCAGCTGCCACCAGAGACCTCAATACTGATACCTGATGGTGTGTGTAGTGGATGGGTGCATAAATCCCACATATTTCTTCAGGACAAAGAACTGTATCCTGTCCTAGTCATCATCTCACTTGTCCATAGAAGAGAAGCTGTACTCTTCTTGCACCTAAAATAGGTCCTTCAGTTTCAGTGTTAGGTATCTTCCTCTGTATTTTTTTCGGTCTTAATAATTCTCGAAGACTGAGTGATGACACCTGATTAAATTAGGTTTCTCTCTGATGGAATTGTGTCAGTCTCCCATAAATGGAATTATTTTTTTTCCTTACCTCCTCTGGGTGCATCTTGCCTGACTTAAAACAACTGTCTTTTTCACAGCCATGTTCTGTTCACAGCTAACAGTTACTCCATCAGCACTTAATCAAGCAAGACTAGTGCCTGTTCAGCTGCTTGCATGCAGTGAGCACCAAGCCTATATCAAAAAGTCCTGTTATTAAAAATCATCCCTTTTACTTCATATTGATTACTGATGATCATTATTAATATTATAGATTATATTCCTATGGCATAGGAAGAAGCATATAGTATCCAATTCTTCTTAGTATTAAGGAGACCACCTTTGTGCCGTTAAAATATTTCATTATGAAAAGTGTATTTTTCTACCACAGTAGAAATAATACAGAAGATATATCCCCTCACAATTTACAGATTCTGCTATTTTTTCTGCCATATTATCAGCACATGCTGTGCTCATTTCTTTTTACATTTCTCATAGTTCATATACTGATATCCAGAGGATAATGATTTGTATATGACCACACTAATAAATCCTATGGTTTTTGTCTGTATAAAAATCAGTTATTTTAACAAATAGTATCATCAAAATGTGTCAAAGTCTACTTTTGATAGGTTTGGATGAATTTATTCTAATTTGTAATTTAGGTCTATACTTCCTCTTCCCAGTTCCTCGGGTCAGCATCAGGTCATATCCCAGCTCTTTTTCATTCAGATCAAAATTTCTGGGTGGTTCTAAGAGTTAAGATCCTAGACTGTAATACAGACAGAATAAAGTCTTCAATTATTTCTGATTGTCACCAGCTTAGGCCTCTGAGATTAACCATATTACAAACGTAATTGCTTTCCTATGCTCAGGAAAACAGGAAGTTGTAGTTTTATTGGTAAAAAATCTGAGATAAAACCATGGTATTTTGTATGTGTACACCACATCAATCTAGTTTAAAACCTGTTTTTTTAAGCTCAAGCAATTTATTTTTTTTTAAAAAGCAGGGGAGAGGTGGATGTAAGCAGGCAATTATCTGCCAGTGGAACTTTTTGTCACTTGGAAAATTTGAACTGAGTGGCCTCAGTGGGAGGTACTTCCTTCTGTCACCTTTTGCTAGAGGACAAATCTACTGTGAATAATCTCAGGACTTGTGCTTTTATAACAAGAGCTGAGGAAGCATATTTGCTGAAGATCATATTCTGTAAGTCTGCACATGCAGACTGTTGTTAATTAAATGCATCAGATTTGATTCATAAGAAGAAAAAGTGAATGAAAATGGGTAATTGAAAAAATTAAAAAACATACTGAAACAAATATAAACATATAAATCACATTCTTTTCCAGCCAAAACACTATTTTCATGAAAATCAAATCAAATTCATTTTGACTGATGCAAAATGATTATTTCTTCCAAATTTTTGAGATCCATTTCTTTACATATTATAGTTAACAATATCTTTAACATCCAGACTTAAAAAAAAAATTCTATAAGAAAAGCTATCTTATTTTTCCATAATGCTGTTTCAGAAAAGGCCACCTAGAAATTACTTTTCACTTAGCAGGTTTTCTGACCTGAAAATGAAAGGAAAATAAAAAAATACTTTCCAATGAAGAAATACTTTCTGTTCCCAATCATTAAAAGTGCCAAGAGAGGAAGATCTTTAATACATTTAGAAGCTCTGCCTTTTGTAGTGATTGTAAGCCGTGAGGATTTTATAAAAACCTGCTTGTTTGTTAAAAGCTCACTCTACCAAGACACTTGCGCACTCCACATGGTTTTGAAATCTACAAGCTAAAACCTGTATCCAAAGAATGATGAGAAACACAAGGCAAAAATACAACATATATTTGGGAAGATTATTCTCTTCCTACTGTTCTCCTACTTTTTAACAAAACACTTTAACATGGACTGTGCCAAAATTATTTGTTCTTTACCTTTAATTTTCAAATCTCTTTTCACAAGTATTGTTTTATTTTTGTTTATTTTCTAGAACAAAGAAATAAAATCCATTTATGGATGTATCATTTCAGTTTTTCATTGCAAATTATTACATTTCAATTTCATCTGTTTTGTTGTAGGCTTAAGAGTTATTTATAGCTCTTCTCTTTTCAAATGGGCTTTGTTATTATGTAAAGACACATTTTTAATATTTCTTTTTGATTGCAGAGTCATTCTATCTTCTGTCTCTTTTTTAAAGTGTCAGATCACCTAATCTAAGCAAAAGCTTTTTTTTTGTTTTTTTTTTTTTTACTCATCAGAGTCACTTATTTTAAATCTTCTTATCAAGCTATGCCAATATTCAGCCTGCAATTCTGAAACTTTACAAGCTGGTAAGTGACTGTCTAACCTGCCTGACAGGATCCATCCAAATCCAATTCTCTTCTTAAGGTCATGGACATTAGCAGGTCTCCAGCATGACTTGCCTCTTTCTTGCTAGGTTTCATTAAATATGAGATTTTCAAGACCTGCTGCAGTGGCTCAGTCTGAATTTCCCTTCCTAGACTATTGCAGGCACTTTTACTTTGTGATTTTTTGTTGTTGTTTTTATTTCTATTTCCATATATAACCACAGGAGGTTCAATTCCAAGACATTGTTTAGGCTCTTTATATATGAGACTATTCTGAGCAGACTTATCTCCTTGTGCTCCGCATGAAGAGCACAGAAATCTTAAGTGAAACACCTTGGACTGCATCCGTCAGCCAAGCTTATTTATCTGTGCTTAATGAGGACAGAAAGAACTGAACTTCAGTACTGAGTCCCATCATGATGTGCCTGTTCAAACAAGCCAAGGATGCCTCTAACAATCAGCCTCAAACTCTGCCTCTAAGGCCATCTCAGGTGGTGAGATTTTGCCTTCCAGTGCAGTTAGTGTCAGAGTACTAATTTGCAGGATACCTTTGTCTCCCAGAGGGATGAAAAGGCTTAGGGAGGCTTCGCTAATTTGAGACTTCAACCTTTTTGAAGCTTGCAGAGCTCTGTCACATAATGGCTTTTTTATTAATCCCAACAGTAGCATTGCTCTTGTGCCACAGAAACCACCAAGTGACCTTCTTACAAAAAGGATTGCTCCTACATTAGGAAACCTGCCAGCTGTAACAGTTGCAGACTCCAACCCTTGCAAATACCCACTGAATCTTAACATAGACGATCTCTTTTTATTTACAGATATTATTCCTTTTATATCACATATGCTTTCACTTTATAGATTAGTTGCCGGAGTGCTATCCATCATCTGCCCCTCTCACCAGCTGATGAACAAACGCAGCAGAAAATGAGAGCCTTATCTTATCTAGCAGCCCTGTCAGTAATGACCAATGAGCACAGGATTAAATGAATGGCTGTGGCAGTTCTTGTAAGAGTTCAGTTGTAAGGAAAATATAGGAATTCCTGAACTGTGCACTCTCCTTTAAAGGCTGTTTTACTGTTGTGAACATTCAAAGGAATTCTCAGCTACAGAGAACCTTTCCTCTTCTCCTGCTTTTTGTTCTGCTCTTTGGTCACCACTTTGAGACTGTTTTCATCTATTCCCAGTGCCTCAGAGCTTTGTGACACTTTTATGGCTTTTGCCTTCTCTGTTTCTATTCCCCAAAACCAGGTATAGAAAAAGGGTGCATGATTAGGGTTAATGTTAGTGTGTCTCTTCTAATCAGTGGAGATTACAGCAAACTAAACATGAGTAACTAGAGGACTACATTGCCCTCAATTATTGACTACAACAGAGGTGATTTAACTAAATTCTCTTCTTCTTGGCTGATACTATGTATCGTTATGGTTAGATTTAAACCTAGAAACAGTCACTTTGAGCTAAATCAAAGCAGAGTAAGAACAAGAATAGATATATGCAGCATTTCAGGTAAAGACATTTAATAGCTAAGGAAATCTGGTGTAACTTTCTTGTGTAGCCATGCCAGTGATAGGAGAAATTGCTATGGGAACTTTAGTTTCAAAGATTCCATTTCAAATTCTCAGATTTGAAAGGCAGAAGTAAAAATCATGACATCCTAGATTGGTTTTCTGATTGAAAAGGACCATTAAGCCCACCTAAGACTTTCCAAGATGAGCCCATAATATTCATTTGAATTGTATACATCTTGTGTATAAATATTCAGTGTTACACTAGTGGGCTAGATACCGCACAACTTCCATTAAGTTTTTCTGATGATCTATAGACAATCTATATGCATTTGATGAAAATGCATGTTGCTCTTTACTCAGGCTAAACAAGGAAACTGTGAAATGCCTCTTGGTTTAATGATAGCTAAAATGACAGAAGGCCACAGTGTGGGAACTGTCAGATGTTCAAAGACTGGACTGAATGCTGCAAGCCAATCTGTGTGGAGCTGTATGACAGAAATTGTCAGAGAGCTGAGAAAGAGCTGCAGAAAAAGAGGCATTTGTACCATGATTGGACACAGACTATAGAGACAACTATATTTGGACCAAAAGCTGACAAGAAAAAATGATTGGTTCCTAATACCTTCAGAAACAACATTTTGTAAGTTTTCATCAAAATTATCTAATTCCCAACATCTTTTCATAAAACCAACTAAATAGTCTCTAAGATATTGGACCCAGTGATGTAATGATAGAGTATGAACGCAACAGAAATAGATATTGGAAAGAATACATGAATGAATCAACAGACATGTTAAAGTATACCTTTATGCTTTCCTTAACAATAAAAAGTGTTTAAATAGCACCAATTTCAATGGCAATTGAAATTATATCCCTATATGGGAAGTATAATGCAATTTTTTAAAAGATGAAGTAATTAATTTAAGGTGCTACTAAGTTGATGTGTCTTTGGCAGACCCTGTCCTGTGGCTAGCTGAATGTTGTTTGTCGTGCTTTTTGGTGATTTTTTTGATGACAGTTGGCTGGTCTGTGTTTTCGCTGAAGTGTACAGGGTCTATTTAGTGCAGTATGCCATAAATAGGAGATTTTTTTAATGTGTATATGACAACAGGGAAGGCTCCTTCTTCGTGGCTCACTGATGGTTTATCACTGAGAACTGAGGAAAAGGTTTAACATTGTTTACAAACCATGTTCCTGGAAAGTTCAGCATTTGCATACAGGGTTTTCAGATTTTGTATTTTGCTTTGAAATTAAAAGAGAGGAGGGAACTGAGACAATGCATGCATTAACCTAAAGAGACAGAAAGATAATTGCATCCAGAAGCCCTGTGATACTTTTTATATTCTGGTACACATGTGAGTAGGCACACGAGGGATGCTGTTTTTCCACAAAGGGTTATTGGATACCATCTCTAGAAAAGAAAGTTTGAGGATAAGAAGTGTAGTCTAGTCAGAGGTGGCTGGTGATCACACTGGGATTTGAGGATATGAGGACAAGGTTCAGTTGTCAAATTCCATGCTCCCAGATAAGACCTTTCAACATAGCTCAGTGAAGAAGCCAGATGTAGCAGTACAGAAAAGCAAAAGAGCTTCCCCTTTTGCAAACCTTGGTCATTGCACAAAATAGGAGAAGGGTGTACTAGGGTGGTGTGCGTGGCTACAGTGTTGCAGTGAGGGTTTTTCCCTGTGATACCACACAAAAAGAATTGGAAGTATCAATAATAAAATCTCTTAAGGTATTTTTTAGTTTGAGTACAAGCCATGCATTTAAGCTATGGCAAAAACTAGGTAGTTGTGTGATACGGGTGACAAATCAGAAGAGACAAATCAAAAGATTTTCTGTAATAATCTGGCTGCCACCAACTGAAAATGACTAAGCAGCAAGATCACAATATATTCTTGATTCTGAGCCAATGATAAAATATAGATGCAGTTTTACATCTTATCAGGCAAGTATTTCTCACAAAGGGAGAAAAGCTTAAAAAAACCCAGCCCTAAACACCCTGAAAAACCCTTAACTTCACGATCTTACATCTAGTTTGTGGAAAAATACAAATAAATTATGAAATAACTTGAGGCCAAGAGGGTCTATTTTATCAGGAGACATTATGAGAGCTCAGAAGCATAAGGATTTAGCCCAATGAAATAAACACTGAAAGGATATATAATTGTTTTCTATAAATACATTAGTATGGACAAATTGCAGAGAGGGAGAAAAGCTATTCAGGATGAAGAACAATGCTGGCAGAAGAGCAAATGCATATTCAGTGGCCATGAATACTCTTAGGCTGAACTATCAGAGAAAAGAGGGTCTGGAAAGCTTTCTGTGAGGAGCCCTGAGGGCCAAAAGCAAGCTCACTTTATATGAGGCTTGCAAAGTTTGTGAAAAATATTATGACATAAAAGCCTCAAAATCTGGGAGATTGGGCTAGATGGTCCCTGAAGTTCCTTTCAGTCTTTATTCCTATGTACGCTAAACATAGAAATAGTTTGGAATTACAAAAAATAAAAGTAATGTTGTGACAATTTGGCAGCTTCCTCCAGACATCGATTTTGAGCAAGCCGAATAGGCTAAAGATAAAGGAAAAGCATTTTTGTCAAAGTGAAGTATGCAAAATGAAGTCTGAACTGCTTGTAAGATATTTCCATCAAAACAACATTCATATGGTAATTTTTTAAATTACATTATTTTATAAAGTGCATCCTGTTTCTGTAGAAAATGCTAAATTTGCATCAAAAATTTGAATACTTACTTACTTTCCGGTTTTCAGTTGTTAGTTTTGTGGGACACCCACTGTGCCATTTCATGAAAATAGGTAGCACATTAACACAAAATACTGATAACCAAGGAATGTAGATGATCTTAAACATAAGACAAAATTACTTCAGTTCTGATTCTGTATTTGTGATTAAGGTGTGGTACATCTGAGCTGACAGCAGTATAGCTGATGCTTATTCCAAGGCAGCATCAATCATATGATAAGAGTCAGGGTTAAAAATTATTATGTCCTCTGTCACACATAAACAGTTCACAGCAAATACTTCCACAGGCTACTAGAGAATAAACTGTATGTTCCCACCACCCCACAAAAGCCAAGTTGTGCTTCATGAAGTCTGAAAATTGCAAATTAAGAGATGTAGAGCCAGTTCACTGTTACCTAAAATGTTACTGAACACCAGGCGAACCACTGAAACTGTGCACATGTTCATAGGTGCTAGCAGCAGTGAGATGATTTGAGTCATCTTTTAATCCCTGCATCGCATGTTCACTTTTATCACAAGCTAATATATTGTGCTAAAGGAGTGCATACAGGTATTTACGGCAATTTGTTTGACATGGTAATCATGTCAGATTTTGTAAGCTGATTGGACTGGGCGCAGCCCCTGCTGGAGAGTGAAGGTGCTGGGCACAACCAGTTGCTGGGGACAGGAACACATATGCCACACCAGGTAGTTCCAAAAAATGTGGCTCAGTTAGAGCTTCCTATTTGATTAAGTTTCTGAATCCTATTAGATGCGTTTTTATATGCATGTATATATAAAGAGAGAAAGACTGAGAGAGCTGGGGTTGTTCAGCCTGGAGAAGACAAGACTCTGCAGAGACATTATAGCAGCCTTTCAGTACCTGAAGGGAGCCTATAGAAGAGCTGGCTAGGGACTCTTTGTCAGGAAGTGTAGTGACAGGACAAGGGGTAATGGTTTTAAATTGGAAGAGGGGAGATTTGGATTAGATATTAGGAAGAAATTGTTTCCTTTGAGGGTGGTGAAGCAGTGGAATAGGTTACACAGAGAAGCTGTGGATGCCCCATCCCTGGAAGTGTTTAAGGTCAGGCTGGATGGGGCTTTGAGCAACCTGGTCTGGTGGGAGGTGTCCCTGCCCATGGCAGGGGGGTTGGAACTCAATGATCTTTAAGGTCCCTTCCGACTCGAACCATTCTACGATTCTATGATTAGAAGGGGGTGTGTAGAGAGGCAGGGGTTGGTCTCGTCTTCCAAGTCACAGGAGATAGGACAAGGGGAAACGGCCTCAAGTTGCGCCAGGGTAGGTTTAGATTCGATATTACGAAACATTTCTTCACTGAAAGGGTTATCAAGCATTGGAATAGGCTGCCCAGGGAAGTGGTTGAGGCACCATCCCTGGAGGTGTTCAAAAGATGGGTAGACATGGTCCTCAGGAATATTTTTATATGCTTTTATAGTTTAGTAATTTTTTTATTTCCTATTTCTTATTTATTTTTTTTGTCAGAGTTAGGTTGATGGTTGGACTAGATGATCTTTAAGGTCCCTTCCAACCTAGATGATTCTATGATTCTATGATTAAAACATGACATCACCAGTTTTAAAATAAATCCTAAACTGAAAATATTATTTGAGAGGAAAGTGGAAGCAGAAATACTTCTGGAATGCTATAAAGAAACCCACCTTTTTTTTTTCTTGGTGCTGTTTTTATTCATTTAGTTAATAGACAGAATACTGCTTAGGTTTGTATTAAATCTCCCTGAAAATCAGAAGACTATAACACTGGTTTAGAATAGAAGGCTAACAGTCTCCTCTGAGGTGTAAGACTGCCCCTTTCTCATCTGCCACCACTGAAAGGTACTATTTTGACACTGGTGAAATAGCAGTAAAAAAGACTTGACAGAATACCTTCTTGGTGGTGAAAGTAAGCAAAAACACCCTTTGCTGTTCCTTGATCCCTTTACCCAGAGAAAAACAATTTCACATATAGTAATGAAAATATTTAATATCAAACTCTGTTAAGAATTTTAATTCTGTAATAAAAAATCTTGCAGCCAGTCACTTTAAAACAATGAAATAATGTACAAATAGTCAGAAACGTACATATAGAATTGAAAACAACTATTAGGTAACATCAATGGTTAGACTGAAGTCTCTAGAGAAAAAATATTATTAAGTAGTGAAAATATGTTCTGACTTTCCCAAACAGAAGTGACCATCAACTGTCAGTGTTAGCTGAGCAAGGAAAACATATTTCCTGCCAAATGTGATTAGAAAATTTCATATCAAATAAGGTGTTTAACTACTTTCACATGATATAGTATGGTGATAGCAAAGTCAATCTGACATTCATTGTCACAATTACAAAACAAACAACCTCAAGAAGTTAAGACCTTTTGGTGCCTTTCTCTGCACAAATAGGTACTGAGATGTAGCTCTTGCCCTGGTGAACAGAGGGTCTGGTCAAACAAAAGAGACAGCCCACTGGAGAATGGTAGGATTGGTTGGTTGGTGAAGTTTGAGGTTCAAAACATTAATTTGTTTCCTGATATATAAAAATATGTGATATATATTTTTATACTACAGTACACAACATTAATGAAAAAGTTTCCCTGAAATTTTCTACTCCTGCATATGCCAGGTTCCTAAACAAAATGGACAGACATACATTGATCACAGCGTATTCACATGAGCAGAGAAGAAACTGGAGATAAAGCTGTATTTGAGCTGTCGGCATAAACAGGGATTTACTGACATTTCATTTCTTTTGTTACATTTATGGACATTGAAATACTTATAGCAAGCTATCTCAATATTACATTAACTTTATTTTTGGCAGTTCATACACAGAGTTATTGCTGTTTCATTATCACTTTCTGCTGTTACTCTGTTATTTAGTTGTTTTCAGGGGACGATAGATGTAGTGTTTGAGAAGTGACAAGCCAATTTTTCAAGTTATGTTAAAAATCAATTTATAGAAAAGAAGTAAAGATTACTCCCCTCCAATGCCACTTCCTCAGCCTTGAAGAAAGTAATTAACTGGTCTTTTAGTTTCCCTGGTGCTTTAGTCATAGTAATGGTAAGTTGATGAGGGAATGAACTCAGTGTGAGCACTCCATTCAGCTGAAAGATGCCTATTTTGGTGTTAACAAATTTTACATCAATTTTACTTTGAATATGTTACACAGAGTAATGTAAGTTACAATTTAGCGTGTTTTTTTTTTTTTTTCCATGTGTCTCTTATCCCAGAAAAAATTGAAGGTAATTTGAAGATGTTTGCATTTCTGTCATAAAGGGATATGCTACCATGCATTTCTGACAGAGCTGGATTGCGCACAGGGCAGTTACCACAGAGCAGATGACACACAGCAAATTCACAGCCATGCTTATGTGGTGGCAATAACTCATACTGTACTTGTGTGATCTTCTAATAGCTTTCACAAGGAGCACAATTCTTCTCTACCATTTTTTTCAACTTGGGAGTAGAAGTAGTCATCTACAAATAAACTTTGATAGAGCAAATGGTAAAAATTGTTAATATTGTCTTGCTATGCATGTATTTGAACCAAATTGTTAGATTGACTTTAATTTAAAAAAAAAATTATGGATATCCATTCATCTTTACTGCATCTGGAGTTACAAAATAGAAAGGATACTTTACAATAAAATCTTTAATTAAGTGTCCTAGCAAAGAAATTGTATAGTAAATATGGAAGCAGGGATGTAGCACAAACCAGCTCCAAAATAAAAAAAAAAAAAACAACACTACCTGTCTTCTAAAAAATCTAATTGGAAAGGTAAACAAAGATAACACAAGATAAAAGTGTAACAAACTGTTGATCTAGAACCTTTAATAGTTTCTTGCTGTGATGCCTGCTCAGACTGAGGACTAGAAATTTGCATACAGGGGGAGTTACAGAGAGATGATTGCTACTGTAAGATACAATATGGGGTAAGTGTCTTTTGTATGAAACGTCCAAATGAGATATGACTCCCTGCCTTATTGGAAGAAACAAATAACCCTTCTGACAGTAATCCTCAACATGACTTTTAAAAGCTTATTTACTAATCCAAATTAGTTTAGTTTTCTGACTGACAGCTATTTGAAAAGATTAAACAAAACGTATCTAATCACAGCTTGTCATGGTAAAACACATGGATGGTAAGACATCATGCAATTATTTACTAGAGTTAAGTACACTGGCATTCAGGAGACAGATACACCATCTGAACTTCATGTTGCCCCTTCCTTAATCCCTTCACTGATATGCCTTATCAATAGGAAACTCTTTCAAAGCTGACCTCAAAGCTTAACTCTCCTAAGTGTTCAATAATGCTATCTGACATGATTGCTGTCTTCACCACCTCCCTCCATCCTCGTCTACCTGAATAATACACCACAGTCTCCCCGAGCCTGTAGCCTACCCTTATTCTTTAGTGGAGGCAATCTATGTTGGAGCTTTCTAGTAACTACTGCAGTAAAATGGTAAAGCAGTATTACAAGGTTATTAAAAAAAAACCCAACCAAACAAAAAAAAAAAAAAAACAAGCACTGTAATCTAGTTTGTGTTTGGGGGCTTTTTGGGAAGATCTGTATGGATAAGTGAAGAGGACAGATGTGCATCAGTTATGCACAGTCTCTAGACCAGGATGTAGGTTCAGCCCAGAAGCTCTCTAGTGTAAACAGAAGGCAGCTTCACCAAGATCAATGAAGAAACCCATTGTCTATAGATGCCAAAACCCCACTGTTGAGTTACTTTGTCTTCTCACATTGCACAATTCTAAGCTGATGAACATCTGTTGAAATCAATGGTAAAACTCACATCAGCTAGATTCTCACCTTATATCTTCCAAGTATATTTTGATGTTCACGCTCAATAAATAGTCATACAAAGTAAGCTATGCTGTTCAGAAAAATAGTCATAAGTAACTACAACATCAAAAAAATGAATTCAGTTTTTATTTTGTGTGCAGAGGATCCAATTTAGAATATCAAATACTTGTCACAAGTACTTATAGCTACTGCATCTTACGGTATTAAATAATCCTCACGTTATTGACCTCAATTAACAACAGCAGCAACAAAAATAAAAAGCTAGCTAGAGCTATAGGCTGGTATAATGAGCTCCTATTTCAAAAAAATGGACTGTCCCCATTTTCCCTTTCTTGTGGTGGTCTGCATTTTCATCCAATATCACCCTAAGATGTAGCTCTGCACCAGCATTAAAAATAGATTTCAGCAGCAGCAAGGCCAGCCTTGGTGGTTTTAAAATTAAAAGCACAGCAATGATTTTTCCTAAAAATGATAGGAAAAGGATGACTGCTACCTGTGACCTTGTGAGCCAGGTTGTTTATTTCTGAAATTTTATTGCTGAGATTTAAAACTTTACAAAGTTTGCAATGAAAAGGATAGTATATTCTTAAACTTACTTGTAATGAAAGGTGTTATATGCCAGTGAACTCTGGTAATAGGAATAGTTTTCCAGCTTGCTGAAAGCTGAGAAAGATACCTGATTTAATTTGTTGCTTAAAAACATTATATACCTAAGAGTAAAGGACTTTCATTATATGCATGTCTGAATATAGTTTTTTCACTATAATTCTCAAATCCTTTTTGTGACTTGGATTCATTATCATTCTCAAATTCAGTGATAAAAGGATCTGAAAAACTCCTGGGCCATAAGTACCCTCGTGAAGGGTAGGCCTAAAACTAGAACAGCCACTTGCTCCTTTTTCCATGAAAAACAAACCTTTGGATTTTGGTCCATGTGGATATGGTAGGAAAAAATTTGAAATACTGCCTTTGCAATTATATGATAGTGCTCCGTCTATAGCATGATAATTATTTGCAGGCGATCTACTTACAGGATGGTGAGTCATCTTGCAGCTGAAATGAGAAAGCAGCAAAGCTTGGTGAGAACACGACTTCACTTGTTCCTCATTTATATCCCAACAGAATCCCTCAGCAAGTTTGCCGATGACACCAAACTTGGTGGTGCGGTTGGAGGGAAGGGATGCCATCCAGAGGGACCTGGACAGGCTTGAGAGGTGGGCTCGTGCAAATCGCATGAAGTTTAACCAAGCCAAGTGCAGGGTCCTGCACCTGGGACGTGGTAACCTCAGGCACAAATACAGGTTGGGTGGAGAATGGCTAGAGAGCATCCCTGAGAAGAAGGACTTGGGGGTGTTGGTGGATGAGAAGCTTAACATGAGCTGGCAATGTGCCCTGGCAGCCCAGAAAACCAACCGCATCCTGGGCTGCATCAAGAGGAGCATGGCCAGCAGGTCACGGGAGGTGATTCTGCCCCTCTACTCTGCGCTCGTGAGACCCCNGACAAAGGGTAATGGTTTTAAACTGGAAGAGGGGAGATTTAGATTAGATACAAGGAAGAAATTCTTTCCTGTGAGGGTGGTGAGGCACTGGAACTGGTTGCCCAGGGAGGTCGTGGATGCCCCATCCCTGGAAGTGTTCGAGGCCGGGCTGGATGGGGCTTTGAGCAACCTGGTGTAATGGGAGGTGTCCCTGCCCATGGCAGGGGGGTTGGAACTCGATGATCTTTAAGGTCCCTTTGAAGCCAAACCATTCTATGATTCTATGATTCTATGAATTAAAATTACTGCTCCTAAAACATAAAGCATCTGGGAGTATAGATCCTTTTAACTCAGACATGCTGACCTCCCACCAAATACAGAAGACACCATGCTACAAGGAGGCTGTAGAGATTTCTGTCATCACTTTCTCATGAGTGAGTGTCTTCGTTAGTGTTCTTCCTTGCAAGTCTCTTGGCTGTAACAGCAGTGGCTACAAGAATCTACAGAGTAGAAACAGCAGAAAGAACATCCTACGGCAGCACTGACCCCGCTCTACCTGCACTGAAGTTATGACAAGAGAAAGAGTTAAGAACCTCCTTTGCTTCAGTTGCCCAAGGACATGATGCCTTTGAGTGGATGAGAGTGATTCCATCAGCGTTTGCTCTTACTCAACTTTCAGCTGCATCACAAGTGAGGGTGCTACCGGGGCTATTTGGCACAATAGTGTTGGTTCCCCCCTTCCTATTCCCACAAACAAGAGCCTTATTTCCTGAAAAAAAAAAAAAAAAAAAAAAAAAAAAAAAAGGTTACATTGTGTTTAACATTGTTTTAATTGAAAATGTTAGAATGGAAAATTTCATAAATCTTACTTTAATCTTACTACTGAGAAATGCTGGCATTTAAAATTTCCTCCAAGAAAAATAATTTTTAAAAACGATATCAGAATTCCTGAGAAGTAGAAGATCTAGAATCAATTCCTTCAGTGAAGAAGAGATGAAATTGCAATAAAAATAAAGCATAAGGAATTCCTCTGTGTTCTTATTCTTGAGAAAAAAATCTGTAAGCATGAATAAGAGGAAAATTAGGAGCTGCAATCAGCAAAACATGTGCTTTGTCATCAGGTACATGACTATACCATTAAGAAAATGTTTATTAGCATCTTTAATTATTTGCTTAGTAAAAATATAAAATTGTGATGCATTCTTGGATTAAGTGTATTTGTGACTCATTTTGAACATACAAACATACTAGTCATAAAAATAATCTAATATCTGTGAAAGCCTGGTTATCACCTTTCCAACCTTCCGTGTTTACCCAAGTAGCAAAGCACTCAGAATGGAACAGAGACATGTTTTTCCAGCTCTATGGGGCAGATTACAACTGTAGACATGTCAAAATATGCCACTGGGGAATGCCTCTACTCCAAACATTCATCCACCCTATGGACAAAACACAAAGATTGATTTTTTGCAAAGTGTTCCTTGCATTTCATGGGACAAAAAGAACCAAATTGAGGACATGATGAGGGTTTCAGCTTTGCCTAGTGCGAGAAGCAATAGAAAGACTGGTTCTTAAGAAGAGGAGAGGCAAAATAGCCTGAAGTTCAGAGATGGTGTCCGTTGTCGAGGGTGTTTTTAAAATTTGTTCATGTTTTCAGCCAACACAGGGAGGTGGCTGTTATCATTTAGCATTTGGAGGAGGCAGGGCTAGTGGCCTGATGCTGATTTCAATGACCCAGTCAGAGTGGCAAGGTACCGCTTGCAATGGCTTGCAGCAAGAAACCCTGATAGTCTCAGTGCTTCACAGAAGACATTTGTGAATGTCTGTCTCAAAAACAAATATAAAGGTAAAGATTTGCAAAACATTTGATATCAGGAATGGATGCTTCAGGACAATTATCAAAGCTTTTGGGGAAGGAAAAGTTAATGAAATAGAACAAGACTGCAAACTCCAGTTTATACGTATTTATAGATTGGCCATTATAGTAGTAATGAGAGCACAGTAGTGGCAGGTGAGGACAAACTTTGAATTCCTGCGTGGAAAATTGTCACAGCTTTGCCTCCACGCAGATAAGTATAGGAGGTAGGTAGAAGCTACAAAATACCCAGTGTAGGGGCAGAGTTCAAAAAATGCTTTATGTCCTGCTTTTGAGTCTGTGCTGTTTCTGTAGAGCTATCATTAAGTTGAATGCGAGTCAGGGTCACAACCTAAGTGCTGAGGTTCAGCAAGCAGCTAAAGTACCCATGAGAAGGAGTCATCAAGGTTTGATACCATGAATATTCCGCGTTAACATCAGAATGGTGCTGGAGCTGGAACTTAATTTGGAAGTCACAGGCTTTCTCCCAGCTGCTCTACTTAGCAGACACATCTGCAGCCTGATGTCTCCAGGTGAAGAATATTTGTTTCTTTCTTGGAAAACATTTTCAAAATATCACATTGGATTACAGCACTTCAGGTCAAGGGCCATTATGCAAAATTTCCTAATACGTGTATGCTGTGTCCAAGGTGAGGACCCAGTGTGCACTGCTGACACTTTGCAACCTCAGGACACACAGCTATGACATGCTGATGTCTCACAGGTACCACAGAGGTCAAACCAGGGTTCTCATTGTATATGGTTTTCCTCAAAAGGATGCCAACAATGTCCGACTGTTTCTAACCCAGGTAACTTTTCCCTCTGAGCTTTAGGGCAGAAACAGTTCACTGAACACCTATTGCTTAGATCTTGAGAGTAAATTGAATGTTTGAAGAATAATTCTTCTCTGCCACAGGGAGTCCAGTCATATCAATACAGGAAAACAAAAAAAGAAAGAAAAAGAAAAAGAAAAAAAGGAAAAAAAAGTAATTCAGCTTATTTTCTGGTATTTCAAGATTTTTCTTCTATAGAAAATAAACCCCTAGCAAATCAAGAGACATTTGACATAAATTACCCAAAGTAATTTTAAGAACCATTCTAAAGTAGGAAGTGCAGATTGGTATAAAGATATATGTACAGATATAAAGGTACATATATCTGTATGCGTGTTCATGTGTATGTAAATTGGCGTATGTTAAAATTCCTTGCTTTCTTATTGGTCTCCTGTTACTGCAATATTAGCAGTGCCTTTGTGAAAACTATGTTTTTCTTCCAGTGCAATGGTTTCCTGTTGTTGATTGGAACAGTCAAATTGTACAGCCACCTATGACATTACAATTTCTTCCTAAGTTGTATTACGACAGAAAATATTGAGTATGAAAACCCCCAGCTGTTAGTGAGCAGTGGAAGTGGGAACTTGCTCCAGAGAATAAACTTATTCATGTCAAAATCTTTTTTTAATAAAGTTTGAATAAGAAAGCATTTGATGCAAATACAAAAGACAATGTCTATCTCAGCCTGATTTTCTTTTTCATGTTAGGTCATCAGCATATTGTGGTAAGCATCAGACTAGCTAAATTAGTTGTATTTTCCTTTCTGACCTGGAGGACTCTTCTTTTGCAGATAAACCTAGCTGATTAGCAATCACCACAGCACTCTTGGGTGCTTCAGAGCCTGCTGAACCACTTATTATGGTTTGCTTTTCTGTGAGAGTGAAATATAGACAAATTCTGTTGCCTCTTAGGAAGTCTTCATTAGTGAATTTAATAGATCAAGAAATGTATCCATATAGTAATTTTTGGCATTTTTTTCCTGACAACAGTTACTTGAAGTGACGGATAAGTAAGATAAGCAGGTATTTTGCAATTAAAGAACCTACACATAGAAGATGTTATAGTTTCATTATTCCCTTTCCTTCCAGGTGTACTCACAATATAGTTTGTTTCAGAAGACATTAAGTGAAATCATGGACTCAGAGGCCAGGAGATGCCTGCAGACAATGCAGGTGAGACCCTGGTCCCAGAGGAATAGCAAGGGAATGAACCCCACTTGTTACTGGGTGAGTAACTGCACTTTGGGCAAGCACTATCCTGTTATAGGAACCTTTTGACATCTATACTGATGAAACAGAGTGTTAGGGGGGAAATGGCAAATGAAAACATTTCTGCAGAAGACAGTGGTAGTTTTCATAGAATGGTGCAAAAAATAGGGCACTAGACTCATGCCCTTACATCATTATCAGAAAGACAGCCATATTTATTTTTTATTTTTAGAAAGTAGTTTCAACCTTTTTCGCAGTGGGAGAGATTATCTACCAAACGATGGACATTAAAAAAAAAAAACTACTCTATTAAAAAGCCTTTGCCTTGGTGACATTACCAGAGCTAGCTATAACTGAATATTCTTCCGTCTTTTATTTCCAGAAGATTAAATATAAATTGCTTTTAAAGCTTTTGGTTTATCAGGCTCACGTTGGACTCATGTTTGGCAGTAAAGTCAGTTTTTTCATTAATTTTGTTTTCCATAAATATTGTATGATACATTCCATATATATCATATGCCATATATATTCATTTGTTTTATGCACTCCAGTTACTAGAGGACAATAAGAATTTTATATTCCCTTTGAAAAGAATTCTGCCTCTGGTCTAATAAGAACATATCTTAAAGCCAATGTTCCTGATCCTTTACCACAGCTTGTGTGACAGCTTTATCTACCTATTAAGAGTATACCTACCTGAGAAATTACTCTCAAACTGGAACATTTCCTATCATATTTTCACCTTTAATAAAAGGTGGTTTAGAGCTGCAGGTAGAGGTTACTAAAGCCTAAGGGAAAAGTACTTAATGCCATATTTCTGCAAAATCTATGTATTTGAATTTTTGGCAAGACCTTGGCAAAATCATATTGTGAACTGTACACCCACTGCCCTTTTTTTCCTCCACCCCATTGACATAAAACTTTTCCGTTCAGACAATTGCAGCATTATAGTGCTAATTACTACAGGTTTTCAACCTGAGTCTGTTCTTGCCTGAGCTATGCAACATCAGACCTGGGCTTGACTTAGCTGCTGGCCCACAGTAAACTGAGGAGATGCAGTGCCGTTTGTAATTCAAAGAGGGAGATTTCTACAGAAAAAAAAAAAAAACACAAAACAAAACAAAGCAGTTTAATTACCCACTACAGAGCAAGAATGCAAAGATTTGCTCAAGGTGCCATTTTGGAGGGAAGAAATAAAAATGTGGAACACTTAGATTTTTTTTTTTTTTTTTTTTTTTCCATTTCTTGTTGGGAGTGCTTTAATAANCATTTCTAGTTGGGAGTGATTTAATCAGTTTATATTCTTAGTCCCAAAACGTAATGACTGCCAGCCATTGAACCTTAAACAATGCAGAGCACGGAGTGGGGTGTTTAATAGTAGATTGTGACAAAAGTAATATTCTGAAACACTGACATCTCGTGGCATGCTGTAGAAATAGCAACATTCTCCAGAGAGGTTCTTGGTTTACGTTTCTAAATGAAGGTCAGGCAGAACAGACCATGCAAAAGACTCAAAATATATGAACATCGTCTCTTTCATTTAAAAACCAAAAGTGATAGATCAACTTTCTAGCTATGTCATTAAAAAGAACAACATAGAATTAGCTTCAGAAAATACCAGGGTAAATGCCACAGTAAATAGTGTTAAGATGAAATAGTTAAGAGTTGTTTGTAATTACTCAAGAATCATTTTTCCATTAACGTTATTGATAAATTGGGCAGCATTTTAGGTAACCACAATGGGATGTGTAATGCCAGTAAACTACGTCAGTAACAGGTCACGTAATTAAAGGGCAAATAATCATCCTGGAAACAATGATGATGATTTTGAAGTGGTTTCATTATGGGGGTACATTGCAAGGTGATTACCATTAGGCTAAAACAGTAGTGTATTCTTGAACAAGGGGAAAATAATTTCCATACTGCTTACAACAAGGAAGCTGGTGTTCTGTTCCCACCTCTTCAGAACCAACCCCAGAGATTCAGGCAAATGACCTCATCTAGCATTTAGGTAACAGCAAAGTCCTTTTTTGATTTTCAGCTTTGGTTTTTTTTTTTTGTTTGTTTGTTTGTTTGTTTGTTTTTGTGATTGGTATCACTGGAATACATCTTAAAGACCTTTGATCTTAATTATCAAAATATAGTTGAGTTGATATCAACCAAAACACCCCAAACAAATTACTTACAGTCACTTACAATCAGTTTTCATTTGGTTTTACAACCTATCTGCACACCCATGAGCTATACTTAATTTTCTCTCTGGTGGTGCTATTTAGAAAGTTCTGTTAAAAGACCATGAAGCCATCATTCCAGAAAATTCAGACAGCTTATCTCCATTATATTTTTATGTTGTTTATATGCATTTCCTCTCTTGTCTCTCACCAATCTTGTCCTTTGCCACTAGTGGCCTAGGACAGCATTTCCCATTTGGTTAACTTAATTCTAATTGAGATGCTACCTTGCCAGCTGCCAGAAATTGGACTGACACAGACACCAAAAAGATAATGACTATAGATTGTGCTAGAAATAAGTGTTTAGCATCACTCACTGCGTGTAACCCAAACTCAATGTTAGTAAAAGAACATAAAGACAGACTATCGGGCAGAACCAGAAGAACAGAGGTTGCATTAGCTCTGTTGGTTTTAGTCCAAATTCTAAGTCTGATATAATAACATTGGTTTTGTCAACAGTAAACAGTCTGCTTTTCTCTATTCTGGAATTTTCTCTGCCACATGGAGAAATGAAAGAGTATGATTATTTTATTATACGACTAATAGGAGCAAGCAGCTAAACGTAAAAAGCTTGAAGTAAAACTGAGTAGGTTCCTTTTAATCCTGATGAGAAGAAGGAAACACTTGAAGTGGAACCAACGCTACCAGCACTGTACAAACCTAGTTTTCTCCATTCACTTCACGTTATAAACTGGGAGTGCCACAGATTTGTCACTATCACCTGAAAATACAGAAACTATGGTTATCAAAGTCACTTTCTTTTATTTGTCTGTGATTAGCAAGAAGGTTGGAAATTCTGTTATCATAGAACTTCCTCCCTATGATCCTTGCCTTCAAGATATCTACGATGTACCTCAGAATAGCACAAAAGCTATAAATGTTGAAAAACAAGTCAATGATCTGCCAGTAGATATCCTTCTGCAAAGGATTCTTCATTTTTAGGTATCATAATGTGGAAATGACCTCTTTGGGCTGTTTTCCTCCACAAGTAATAGACACTATTCTTGTTGGAGAAGAATAATAAGTAAAACCTTCTTGGAAACTTAAACTTTGAAGTTCCCACCAAGAAGACAAAATGTGAGAAATGAGTCATCATGATACTGGCTTAGGAACAGAAGAGCACTTTACATATTTATTCTCAGACTAATTAGTCATATAATCCTAGGCCTCAACAGCATGATTCACATTCTTTACATATCCAGCTTAAAATTGGTCTTTTCACACACTTACCATTGCTATGTCTGAAAATGAGATGTCCCTCTTCATGGATTATGTTTTTTATTCCATTTATACCATCAGAATTATAATATGTCTTCGCTCAGAGTTGGAAAACTGTTGTCATTTAACCCCAGTCAGCAGATATGATCACACCACCACTCACTCACTGCCCCTGGTTGGGATTGAGGAGAGGATCAGGAAAGTGAGAAAACTCATGGGCTGAGATACAGATTATTAAGTAAAGCAAAGGCCACACACACAAGTAAAGCAAAACAAGGAATTCATTCATTGCTTCCCATCAGCTGGAAGCAGCCGTTCAACCATCTCCAGGAAAGCAGGACTCTATTATGTGTAATGATTACTTGGAAAGACAAATACCATCACTCTGAATGTCACCCCCCTTTCTTCTTCTTCCCCCAGCTTTATATGCTGAGAATGACATCACAAAGTATTGAAATATCCCTTTGGTCATTTGGCTGTGTCCCCTCCCAGCTTCGGTGTCCTCCCAAGCTTGCTCACTGTCAGGGCAGTATGAGGAGCAGAAAAGGCCTTGACTGCTTAGCAAGAACTAAAAGCACCAGTGCACTATCAACGCTATTTCTCATCTCAAATCCAAAACATAGCAGTATGCCAACTACTAGTAAAAAAGTTAACTCTATCCCAACTGAAACCATGACAAGGACACAGATTTAATGATTGTTTTTTTTTTCCCTAAACTAACCTTTCCACTCAGAAAGTAAACTTTATTTTCTGTGCAAAATATAATGTGCCACAAAACTTCTCAGACTTGACAAAACAAAAACACAGAGTAAGAAGTAATAAACACTAAATCTTCCAATGAGCCCTTTTCAAATTTCAATGTATTGATCAGAGGTCAAGTGATTAAATATCTACCTTTTTTCTATGTTTTGCACCATTGCTCTAGCTGTCACATGTATTTGAAATTTTGTCTTTGTATTTAAAGAAAATATATACCTACTGAATGGAGGCAATGACCTAGTGACAGATAACAGAAAATTTAGAGGATCCCTAGAGAAGTTGGATGCACCCAGATCCCCAAGGTTGGATGAGAGTCATGTAAGGTTGTTTGAAGACCATCCCAATCAGAAAAAATCACAGTGATCAAAGGAAGCCCCTGACAATAAGAAAGACTGAATTATGCCCTTTTTCAGGAAAGACATGGAGGATCCAGATCAGCCTCACAGTCCCCAGAAAGATCACAGTACAAACCTAGTGGCAAGATACTCTTTCTTTTCCAGGTGGTCTCTCACAGAACTTTAGAATTTGTCTGCTGGCTGTCAGAGGTCCAGAGACTACACTATTGAGCTACCAGTCCAGGAGACATGTGTAGAGGGACCTTATTTACAAGCTCTCTTAGTACAGTAGAATATGAAATCCAGTGTTGTTAAGTGTAGATACAACTGAGAAATATATGGATTTTAGTACAGCTAAAACCAAAATATTACAGCAGCTGAAAATCAGATGTAAGTATAGGGAAATATGTTAGAAGTCTGGAAACATATAAAAATACTTTTTTGAAAAATTAAAAATATAATGAATTACAACAAAAGTAGGAGATAATGACAAAATGAACGACATGAGTGAAAAATATTAATAAAAATAATTACTTTCTTTAAGAATTTACACAGTACAAGTATTGAAAGAGGGAACATATTTGTTGCTTTGTTGGAACTTCTTGATACTTGCAAATTTTATTTCTCTGTCCTGCAAATCTTCCAGGTGACTTGGTTGTCAGAGTACATGTTGTTTAGGGTAATTTTTCACTTGCAATAATGCAGAATATGCTTCTTCTTCTGTCATTCGCAGAAGATTGTGAGCTGTTCAACCTTTGAGAAAGAGCAGTGGCATAATAAAAAACTTCAAATAAATTCACTTATCTCAATTTCTCCTTTCTATTTCTTTTGTGTGCATCTATCCATAGCGAAAGAATGTGTCCGTACCGTTGAGAAAGAGGCATACTGATCTGTACCAGTGAATGGTATGCTGAGATAACTGCTTGAATGAACATACCAAGGAAAGAAAAATACATTTACAAAAATGCAAGTTAAGAAGTATGCTACAAGGAAACTATCTCACCTACTTCCAGGTGAACTCAGTGTGTAATACCGTCAACAATATTTGACGTGAACTTTTGAGTGAGATGCACTGGAACGGCCCAACTTCTCTTCAAAGGAGCCCAGTGTGACTGGCCTAGTTAGACATATGCATCCATACTGTAGTCCATTTAAAGTTAAGTTCCAAACTGTCTACTGGTATCAGTAGAAACTTACATGCATAAATGCCACTGTGATACAACCCTCATAAGCTTCAAAGATTCAGAAACAGGGTCTGTTTGTACAAATCACTGAGACCCAGATCCCCACGGTATCCAGGCACTTATCTCCTGTTGAAGGGAACTAAACAGAAGGCATCAGAGGGTGATGCTGAAACTCCTGCAGGCATAATTTATGTAAGTGTTGAGGTTCATTTCAAGTCAGTGGTAGCTTTGGTCCTCAGCATGTCCTTTTCTCAGAACTTTAACTTCTAAATGAGTTTTAAAAATCACTCTTTCTCCACTAACCACAGATAAACACAAAATCTCTTCACAAATAATTTTCATCCTGATTTGTCTTCTGCAGAAGACAGTTACTTAGTACACACTTTATGATTTATGAAGTACATTTGATTTCTGCTTTTCTGTTAAAGTAAGTTACTACTAATTATGCCTTAAAAGAAATAAAGGACACTCTCAATATCAAGTACTAAGAAATGAGGAGAAGTGGAGAAATTATAATGAAAGATCACTATTAAAAATGAAAACAGATATACATGTATACACAACTGCATGGCTTTCTATAAGATCTGAGCTACACGTTTCAGTATTTACTTTCCTAACATCAGCACCAGGAGTGTGTATATGTCCATTATATCGTCTCCTCAGTTTCATTACAGTAGTACTTCCAAGTTAATTACTAATCCTGTTCTCTTCCTTCTTCCTCCTCTTCATCACAAATTCCAATCATAAGACACTTACAGTGCTACTACAGCATGATAGAAAGCTCACACCCTTCCACCTGTGCACAATTGTCTTCCTCCTTTTCTTGTCTTTTCAGATAGGGCACTCATCTCCTTAATGAATTTGGACTTTAAACAGGAGTTGTGTGGAGTAGACTTCTTTTGGGGTCTTTGTGAGACCCTTCATTCAAATTATGTATATAGATACATATTTAAAGTCTCAAATTAAAGATTTGATGAAAATATTCCATCCTAGAACATCTGTTGAACATCAGGAAGATGCTTAATTATGAATTTGTTTAAAATGCAGAAGATTGGATAAGTACATAATTAAGGAGTTATCATTCCCGACACAGTAGGAAAAAAAATAGCTCTGAATTCCATTAAGTAATCAAGGATTGATTAAATAGGTCTAGCATAGTGCTTGGCCTATGAAGAGTATTGTTACAGAATTTATGAGTCATTCATACGTTTGCGCCATACAATTTGCTTCGAGTAAGAACTATGAGTTCTACTGGGAAAAACAATGAACACAAACATTGTACAATTTAAAATCTTTAAATTTATTCCCAACAGCTATGAGTGTTAGCTGATGCCTGCTGCAGATCCCAAAGATACCTATAATATTTGATTCTGGAAAAAAAATTTACAAGACAATAATTAATATCCTTGTCTTTGAACAGGTAATTTCAAAGTAAAATTGGAAATCAGCTAGGATATTTAACACTGGATAAACTTATTTGAATAATGCAACAGTTCAGAGTTAACTTTAATTTCCTTTCAGAAAGAACAGTAGACCAGAGCAGTTAAGTTTCCATCTTAAAGGATGGAAAAAACAGGGAATTAGGCTTTTGCTTTCAAAAAAAATTTGAAAGACTACAGGAAAATATTTTTCTACAAACCCAAATCTTTGTATACCTCATTGTATTTCCTAGCATAATAATTATGAATCTCTCAAAGAAAAATTTTATTGCTGATATTTTAAAAGCTTTTACCATCTGACCTATTCTGAACACATAGTGAGTAATTTGCAATGTAATTGATTTTTCTGTTACACAATGTATCTCATTCTGATTGATCATTATTTAGTAATATTTTAATAACAAAAGTTAGCTAATTAATAATAAACACAAACCTTCTATCTCCAGGACTATATAAGGAAAGAAAAATTACTTGTGGATAGTTCCAACCACTTTGGCTGCTACTACAGATTATTTTTTTTCTTTGATGGAGAAGAAAAGGCTGGCTTTTTTTATTTTTATTTTTTCCCTGAAGAAAAATACAATCAGCTTTGCGTATTAGTAGATTATTCTTCCTTGACCCCAAGTCTGGCAATCAGTTGACCCAGATCCTGGGAGCGAAAGACACCAGCAAGGAATCGAAGGGTGTCTGATGAGCAGGGGTTGCTCTGCCTGCAGCAGCTGACAAGGTTGCTCTCGCTGCTGTCCCCTTTACCCTCCACGTACAGATGCCCAACCTGTTTGTCAATCAGCTTTTAAACTGCCACAGTTAAGAACAAAACATTTTGGAGCTTACAAAAACTAGGGATGGTTTATCTTAAAGAGCCATGTTGTAGCTTTAAAGCCCATATTTGTGCATGGGGGATAGGGCAGACAGCCAGGGCTGTAATTGTCAGCATCTCAGATATTCCCCCTTGCCTGCCAGATGTTACAAAGTGGACCCTTCATGTCACTTTCATATTCAGAGGAAGGAGGGCCAAAACTCAATAAAATAGGTAGGCAGGCAGGCAGAAGAAAAATCCCTTCTTACCTTTAGAGTATGACTAGCTGAAGTTCTGAAACATGAGATTTACTTTAATCATTATCTTAATAGACTTGCAAGTACTATATGAATAAAAGCAATGCAGAAACTCTTATTTTAAAGGAAGGGGTTGGCTAGAATAATCCACAGAAGCTGATTTTAGGAGAAACATTTTTTTCTCTTTTGTCAGATTCTGGGTTTTTTCCCTCTTTTGAAGTATCAGAGTGTTTACAGATAATGTATCTGGAGTGAAGTAATTCATGTTGTAGGGCTGAGTCTGCAGATCAGCAACAAAAAGAAGTCCTTCAGAACATCTACCCTCCACAACAACAACAGAAGATACAGAATTCCTTATAGAAGCCGCATTTACCTTCAGTTCTCAGAAAAATCAGACTGTTCTTGGAGGTTCTAATGGAGAAACCTCCTCCACCATCTCTCCCAAACTGCTTTAGTATTAATAGCGCACTGTGATATTGTTCCAGATTGCATTTGCTTAATTTCAGTTTATATCTCTTGGATTAAAAGCCCACTTTCTCATACTCTGGGATATAATTCCCTTGTGTAAGTAACTACAAGAAGTTAATACTCACTCTCTTTGTTAATGAGCAAAACTGACTGAGCTGCATAAGCCTGTAAGACTTGTTTTCCAGTGCCTGCATTATTTTTGAATGTGAAATTTCTATGAATTTAGGCTAATAAAGTCGGACTCCTTGTTCTGGCAGCAGTTTTACCAGTTCTGTAGTCAGCAGGAAGATAATTTCTCAACTTCTGCTTGTATTAAGACACATGATATTTTATTACAGCCATTTAATCAGGCAATTAAATTCTTCCAAGTATTACATTATTCAAAGTCTCTGCTTCACCAGTATGTGCATCATCCACAGCCTCTGGAAACACAGAAACTCATTGTCTAATCTATTGAACTAGGCTAGAGGAGGCACTCCTTAAGAGCTAGGACTAGCCCATTTTACAGCTCCATTAACAACTTTAATAAAACTGTCAGCAAGCTATTTTGTAATTCATGCAGCCTCGTATCTTAGCATTATTAATTGTGATTTAATGGGACATCTTGTTCAGTATCTTAGACAAATCCACTCATTTCACCCCCTGTTGGTTTTATGAAGCAAACTTGCAACTTTGCATTTATTTGACAACACTTTAATGATTTCTTTCATCTGCCTTTTCAACAGCCACAGCTAAATTGTGTCACAGAAAAAACCTTGTAAAATAGATATGTGTACTTGTAAGTATCACTGTATTTAAAGGGGTATTTTTCTTAATTTCAGCCTAATAATTTTTGTGTATTTTTGTATGGAAGAAAGATGTTTGTTTTTGCTGAGGGAGAAAAGATAAGAAGGAAATTTGTTGGGGGCAAAACCAAGTGAAAGACAATTAGATCAAGTATCCTTGCAAGATCACCGAATGGCTTATCAATAGGAAAGAAGCAGTTTCATAGAGCAAATAGAAAACCTGTACAGATGGGTCACAGTGTGAAAGTAACTGAGTAACTGTTAGAACTTAATGTTTTCTCTGCTTATTTACTTCAAGGAGTTGGTTGTAGGCTCTGCAGGAAATAAGTCTCTGTTACCCAGAGGTATTTTCAACAGATCATGGTTTATACCAAATAAAGCTCCTTTATCATTCCTATGCTGATAATCCCCAAGGGCTTTCCAGGAGATGGGTGTCACCTCTATACAACTAATGACTGTTATAACACAGTCTCTTAGAACAAAAAGTAGCGAGTAGTGTCTGCAAAAACTACTAAAATAACAAAAGATTTTAAGAATCACAAAGCACCCACAGCAGTGGCCACTGCCACTACACACAGTAACCACTATCTTTATGGATAGCAGGGTCAAAAAAGCTGTGGTCTAATTGGTTTTTAGAAGAAATCTCGGTAGTTTGTACTGCTTCAGCTTCCATCTGTGAAAAACTCAGGTCACAGAATCACATCATTGTCAGTAACCAAACGGTAAACTGACCAGATCTTGGCTTTCCTTTCAACTCCATTATTTTGGTGCCCCTTGCCAGGGGAGCATCCTCTTCCTTCACCTGTATTTCTAGGTTATCAGCTTATGTTCTCTCTTACTTCTCTTACAGATTAATCTTCAGTTTCTGCCTCTGATATCTGCTGTAGAGACGGCTCTTGTCTCTCTCTGTCAACAGCTGAAGGGCCAAGAAGTCACCTTTGTAAGAGCTTAGGTTTACCCACTTTCCCCCTATCCATCAGCTGTACCAGGAAACTGGAGTCTCTTGACTGTCTAAAGAGCAAGTAGATTGTGGCTGAGCTCTTGCATTTGCTCTTATTCTTCCACTGTACCACTGCTTTGTACCTTGGGCAATGTACATACCCAAGCTCTCTGTTCTATTTCTTGTTCCTGCCTTCCAGTATGAACTGTTTTCCTGAGCATTGGCTGTGTTTCTGTAGTTCACTTTTGCTTCTGCAGTCTGTCGGCTGCTTGTCTTGCATTCAGTCTCCAGATCAGTTCTAAGGAAATAATTTTTGGTTTCGTCTAAAAATCCTTTTTTTTTTTCCCCTCACAAATACGAAGGTCAGGTCTCTAATTTCAGTTGCTGCAACTTCCTCTCATCTCCGGTTCCTTCTATTGCTCAGATCCATTAGCTACTAACAAACAAAGACAAAAATCCTAAAATTATCTTGTCAGTCACACTTACCACACTTTGTCAATCTAAAGACATACCTATCAATTCTTTTTTTCCTAGCATAAAAAGTTTAAGTTTCTTTTCTTCACTTTCAGATCACTGTAGAAGTATTTTGCTTCTATTCTCTACATTAAAACTTTTATTTATACACTGGCACAGGGCTAGGAGTCCGGTTTGCCACTTCACAAATACCTGTTCTATTACCCATTACAGTATCCATTGAATAGGGAACTCATATCTTTCACAAATAATTTAATAATGGTCCCCTACCATTTTCTTTTAAATATGATTTCAAGAATCATTTTGTGGAAGATTTCCATTAGTTACCTTGAGGTGAAAAATTATATATGTGTATTTGCTGAACTTTACTAAATATGGTTGTAGGTATAACATATGTAGATATATGTGTATATACATAAGTATGTATATACATTCATGTTTGTTCATACATGAATACGCATTTAAGTATATATATGCCATACACATATATGTGTAGACGCTTGTGTCTTCCCACACTTTTCACTGCGCTGCTTTCCATGGAGCCAGGAGAAAAAGGAAGTTAATAGGATCACTATCCATGTTTATCATCAGCCTGCAATTTCCCTTGAACCCTCTGTTCCTTGTCTTCTCAGTTCTCAGCACTTCAGAGCTCAGATCATGTAATACTACATATCTTGACACTGCCTAACATTGTGGCAGTGACCTCTGGGTGTTAAAACAATATGAATAATAGTAGCAATGCCAATAGCAACTGAGAGAAAATAATTTCAAAATTTCTGATCCATAGCAACGTGAAATGTTGCTGATAGAGAAAAATTGATTTGCATTGAAGTTTGCAAAAAAAATGCATTATTTTTCGCCTGCTGTGAAGATGATTGTGATTTGAGTTTCATTAAAGGAATTCACTGGAAAGCACTAAAGTCTATCATCAACCAAAATGAGACTTCAGAATCGGAGTCTAATTTTACTTTAACACATATGGACATGGAAATATTCACATTGAATTCCCTTCCTTAGAGAAGTATCTGCTACATTTGGCATTTTGCCCTATGTACCAATTTAATGACAAAATACACATGGACATTAATACTTGGTGTAATAATGAATGGTCTTAATTGTCTTTTTTGTGCTCCTGAACAAAACATGGTGCTGACAGTTTCTTCTGACAAAGGGGGTTAAAGAAAACTAAAGCCTTCATATGAAGTGTCTTAGAAATACTCTTTGTCCAAAAGCTTTTTAACATATGAATAGAGTAGAAGCTATTCACACACAAGATCCTACCAAACAAAAATGATGTTTGGATACACAAGAGAAGAAATCAGCTGCCTGACCCTCAGCTGTCTTTTTAAGCAAATCCACCATAAGAGAACATCCAGCAGTTAAGCACGCCAAGATAATAGCCAGGAAAAAAAGCTAAAATTATTACAATCCAGATGGTATTATGGGAAAAATACATACTGGTATTTTGCATCAGCGTCACACTGTTGCCAAGCAATTCCATTGGTGTTAGGTCTCTGCCAGACCAAGTAGATGTGCAGTATAAAGACAACATATTAAATACCAAGAATATAATATAATTGTTTCTAACACTATAGTTCTCTTGAAAACAGATTGATATCTATGAAAACCACATCCTAAATTAGAGAATGAGCACTTTTTCTGCTCTAAATGGAATTATAACTTAAAAGCTTGAGTATTAAAGCAGCAACTGTTCACTAGGAAAACAAGCAGAGTCTCTTTCATGCATCTTATAGACACCAGTGAAGGCAAAAGGTTGGAGATAATGTCAATAAAGAAAATTAATTGAAAAAAATATTCATTTTTGTGTAAGCAATGCTTCTATGTAATCTGTTCTCAACATTCAGGTTGGAAGAAAGATTATCAGCAAGAAACGGATAAGCCTCCAGTAAACTAGCTAAGAATTTAGAGTTAATTCTTATGGTTATGGTAATGTAAACACAACAATATATTTTGTACTGCTAGAAGGAGAAATAATTGCAAAAAACTGTATATTTTCTTACTAATTTTTTTTCTTTTGGCAAGACACACCATCATATGTCACTCATGGCATCATTTCTTTTCCACTCTCAAAAACCATCTTTCTCAGAAGGGTTCTACACTTCATTTCCACCCTAGTTCTTTCTGAGTACATGAAATGGCCTAAGTTCATTTCTGCCCACTATAATCTCCTTCATACTACCAGAGTGTCAGGCACTGTCTGACAGTAAATATGTATTGTCCCAATACATTACATATAATACAGGTTAAAGATTATATTGAAGATATTGGTTTCAGATTTTTGAGATGAAAAGGGTATGCACAGTGGTGGTATTTCTAATGTCATTTAAAAAAAAAATCAGCTTTAAAGAGCTGCACGTCCTACTGCTTCAAAGAAAACAGTAAAGACAAATTATTGCATATTATTGTGTTCAGTTGAAAATAACAAAATTTTGACATTCCAAAAAAATATTGTTTTCATGCATATTTCATTACTTTTAAGAGGAAGCTTTCATGGTGGGGTTCTTTTATTATGTTTGATTGTTTTCCTAAGAAGTAAAGTGTTTGATTGTCCTACTACCCAGAGGAGATAAAAAAAAAATTAAGAATAGTTTCCAAATGAATTAAAGATCAGTTTCTCTTGGAGTGAGATCCCATATTTTCATGATGCCAAAATTATTTTAAAAGAAAACGTATTATTATATTCTTTCTTTATTTTACATCATAATAATTTCCTTTAATATTTCTGGACATGTCCATAACTAGAAGGGCAAGGAAGAGTTTATACTTGTGTCTCAAAATTTGTATAAAAATAAGAAGAAAAAAATTATCAAGTGTTTGAAGATTTACATAACACACTGAAAATAAAGTTAATAAATGTCTCTTTTTTATTATGGATTCTTTGTTTTTTAAAAAGATTGCAAAAATAAATGCAATCATGTCAGGTTTTGCTTAATTTGCCATAGGAATTTTCATTACTTATCTCCTAGTTGAGGTGTAAAATACTGTAGTAATCTGTAGTAATCCATAACAGAAGTATGCTAATAGTTATTTGTTGCCAAAGTTACTTTAAAACACTTGATTAACCTTTAAAAATAGTGAAATATAATTTGTATTGGTCTCATTCAAAATTTACATACAATAAAAACAAAATAACAGAAAATGAAATGTTTTTTCCTAATCTTAATTTTTAAATATAAATCCCAATTTTCAATTGACATGTAAAATGAGCAGTGCATTGGTTGGGAAGCGCTGTTAGTTGAGTATGCAACTTTTTGAAGGAAAGGCAATCTTTTAATCTGTGTTTACTGAGAAACTGAAGAATTACTTAGCCAGTCTTCTAATGAATTTGACCTGTCAGTGTACTAATATGAATAAACACTGATGTTCTCTATTTGTTTAACGTCTACAGATTTTTCTGTAATCATATTTATAATATGGAATGCTAAATGTAGAAAAATATGATAATGTACATACAGTGCACTGTTTCCACTGGTGTAGGTACATAATAGAGAATTTTTGCAAAAACATTCATAGGTTTTAACTATAAAAGACTGCTGAATTCATTTGAGCTTTGCCATATGACAAAAAAAGAACCAAAATACCACTAAGCATTCACAGATTTTGTGCAAGGATCTAAAAATTTCTCAGAAATCAACAGGGATTCAGAGAGACTAAATACAGTATTACTCAAATCTTCAGTGCAAAGACAGTTATCAAGTTTATCTTAATCAGTTCCAAAATTGTGCAAAGGTGTTTCATTAAATACAAGTAGCATAAGTGTCTGTGTTTAATACATGTGTATGAATCTATCTTGTTTAAATCTAGGCAGAGAAAGAGAAGCAAGGGAGAGGGACATGTCTGTGTATAAGTAACTAAATGTAAATATGTTGAAGATAATCAGTCTTTATGAAGAGTCATCTTGCTGGTAGATCCCATATCATGCAAGTAATTTCCCTTTCTAAGTAGAGGAACTAATCTGTTATCTTAGTTTGCTGTTAGATCCAGCTATCTAACAAACAAAATGTACCATTAAAGCAACCATGGTGTGCACCTGTATTTGGTGCACACCATATATAATTAATAAATGTGCATAAGAGATGGCTGAAAAGTTTATTCTCCTGTAAAAGTGCTGTGGAGAAGGTGTGTAGATGCATTTTTCTATGTAGATAAATCAGTGTCTTATACTCAGAGCATGCATAAGGTCTCATCCCAAAATAAATAAATAAAGTAAGAGGCAAAAGCTGTAAGAAATTTGGAGTAGAAAGTTTTATTGGAAATGTTGTTTCTTAAAAGGAGGTTTTTTTTAAAAAAAAATTAAAAATAGTCCTGGTTTTGCAATAAATGATACAAACTTGTCCTAATTCCATTAACTTTAGTCAGGAAATGTGAGGCCAGGAGTGAAAAATCTCAAGTCACTTTCACAAAAGTGAACCTTTCTCAAGCATTTCTCTGTATTATTTTTAAGAACTTTGTCCCGTGAGATAGCTAACTTCAAAATATTTTTATGCTATTCAGCACCCTTAGCCAACAAACACACTCTCACATCATTAAGCTGTCTTGGCTCTTTCAATAACGTCATTTTTTCAGTTTTATGGAGCTAACAAGAAACATTTGATTTAAGATATTTCATGTTAAAGGAAGATGAAAAAATATTTCTATCGTGTGGATGAAGTGGTGGACTGATAAGACCACAATCTATTTCAAATATATTTCAAAGCTGCTAGCAAAATATTTGAAGTGGCCTACATCAGTATGTATCATTTTTTGATTCCCCAAAGGACTGCTTCAGGAGTTGTCTGACTATGAGACTATTCAATAATACTTTGGCTCCACCGATTTGGCTTGCCAGCATTCTTTGTAGATTTTTCTGAGTCTGATGGGAAAACAAGAAACAGCTACTAAGGTCTATCAGTTATTATAGTTCTTTCCTTACTTTTCTCATAAGTAGGTACTGGAATATGACAGTAAATGAATCTCTCATGATTCAATAAAGAGAGGAATAAGGATAGTGTGGGTTTTATCGATAATGGGAGCAAACTTTGCAGTGAAATATTTTGCAAAGGTTACAGAGACTGTGACAAGCTTTCTAAATTTCACATTTAAAGAGGACTGAGAGCTCTTTCTCTACCTTTTTCCCCCACCTCTGAATCAAATACAGTCCAGAGACTTGAGTGATCAATTTTATTTCAAATAAGTAATAATTCCAATATTCCAATTATTCCAAAATTAAAATCAATTGGACTGTATTTTCAGCCCTAGCTTTTTGGGTATTACTAACCTGTACAACCTCTTAAAAACAACACCTGGGCCAGACATGGGTCTGGTATCAAATTTCAACTCATGCCTCTGCTACAGATTCATAAATATGCTAATATTTGTTTAAATGTATATGAACTTGTAGCATATTATTATTTCAAAAAATATTTCAAGGAATGAGGGTCTATGTTTTCTTTGTTCTTTGTCAAGTGATTGATAATGTGGCAGCATATGGAGTTTCAATTGTCCAAGCAGTTATCTCTAGTAGAGAAGACAAAAATGGTAAAGTTAGCATTTTCCAGTAACCCAGAATGGTTGGTAGCATCTGCTTGATCTGTCTAGTGAAAGGCATTTTATGTTCATAGTGTTCCAGGAAGTATTCCAGGGTATAATACTAGAGGAGAATGCTAATGAACAATTACCATGTTGTTAAACTGACATTACTCCTGTTCCTGACCCCGGCCTTCAACATCCTGCTTTGAGTCAAAGGTAATCAACATCGTCCAAGCAGGAAACTGAGACTGAGGACCTCCTCAGCTATATTATTGGCTCTATTATTCAGTTTCTGTGGGGTCCTGATAATGCATTTAACTTACTGCTTTCTGTTTTCCCCTTTCTAAAATTAAGGTAATAATTAGGTACCTATTTCACAGTGAAGGACTAAAGATTAGTTAATATTTGCAAAATTCTTTCAGAATATAAAGCCCCATGTAAATGCTAATCATTCTTATTAAATTAACTTGGTCCTGGGCTGGATGTGCTAAATGCACGCTGGGGAAGAAGAAAGCTTTCAGTAATCATAGGAAAAGTGGAGGAAATAAAAAGGAAAGGAAGAACATGAGCCCAAACAGGCATATCAGCTTCTTCTCTGTGGTCAGTTTCTGTGGAGCCTCAATTTGTTGATTAGTGAATTTAAATACCATATTTTTTTTTCAATAGTGATAACAAGCAATTTTCTGAAAGCAAAGTAATTTTTTCCTGAGAAAGAGAAGAGGCAATAGTACATAATTATTCCCTGTATTCTTGCTGTGTTCTTTAATGTTTCACTAGCTGGTGCAGTTGTCTCTAAAATCCTCCTGGGTAGCCCACCCCTACACCTTGTGTGCACTTTTTTTTGCATTTGAGCTCCATCAGGAGCCCCAGGTTGATCCTCAGTGGCCCTCTGTCATGCTGGTTTGATTTCCTGTGCATTGGAATGGACTGCTGTTGTGCCTTGAGGAGAACGTCCTTGAAGATCAAGTAACTTCCCCAGGCCCTTTGCCCTCCAAGGGCAGTATCTGGTGGGATCCTGCCAAGTAGAGCCCTGAGCAAACTGAAATATGTTCTCCTGAAGTCCAGGGTTGTGACTTGCTGTTTGTCTAGCTCATTTCCCAAAGCACATTATGACTCAATAGAAAGTTCAGCACATAAAAACCAAATAATTTAGTCTAGAACATGGAAGAAGGTTAGTGTTGTTGTGTAAATTAGTTAGCATATAACAGGGGAAAAAAAAAAAAAAGAAAATAAAGTAGAAGAATAAAAGAGATTAGGATTGGACAGGGTTAGATGAAGAGATGAATTTTCTCCATATGTTCAGATTTACTGAGTTTTAATTTTACTAGTGAAGAAGAGTGATTTAATTATATAACTTTATGGTTCAAGACATAAGATTATTAAAGCCAGCATTGTAATAAATTATTTTAGTTTTCTCTAGCTATTCAGCTATGATTATTTTTCCATTTACATTTACGTAGAAATAGAGGAATAGTGTATGAATCAAATGGATGAAACTATTATTTGACTCTTTGAAGTTATCAGAAATATAAATATTCCAAAAATGATGTGGCATTTTTATCCTGGTCTCTTGCTCTATTTACTACAGGCTGTGCTTTGTAATACCTTTTTCATTTAGGTCACTGTAGAATTTTTTTTAAGACTACCACATGGACAGTACACACATAGGTGTGTTAAAATTTGGTCTTCTGTATTTTTTTCACCTGACTGCTGAGTTTTTTAACCTTTTTTTTTCTGATTCAAGCCACTGTAAGAAACCATAAATCATCTTCACAGTATTTGCATATCTTCTTGCATCTCACGTTTTCTTTGCAACACTAGTCAGTATTAGCTAGTGCAATGATCTATTTCATATCTCATTCTATCTGCCCATAAACTTTTGTAGACACATGCGTTTTCAAGCAGACCCCATTCATTTTGTCTAAATCAAATTCTGTGTATTACAAATATCCCTGAAACTTCCACTGTCTGTTTTTATCAATAATGTCATTTTATACAAGTGCTACAGACAAAAATATAAGCAGCACTATTAGGTACCTCTGTCCTTTGGCTTTATTTGCTGATCTGAAGTTTCCTAATGTGATCTGTATATGCAATGTTAGGAATGAGGATGATCATAGTTCTAGCATGACAATGAGGCACCTTGTATGCTATCCGAAGGTTGTCATTTTTGGACGTTCCTTTCCTATGCAAGTGGAAACAAAGGAGAAATATTACACCTCTCTAACAATAACCAGTTGCCAGTGGGTGCCACAAAGCTGAAAGCATAAATTTTCAAAAGTTTGAATAAAAGAACCAGGTTCCCCCACTGGGATCTCTAACAATCAAATAATTTTTTTAACTGGGCATGCAACACATGCCAACCAATGAGATACAAATCAGCACTTTCAGATCACATTTTCAGTGCTGTTTATAGGAATTTCTAATAAGGAATGACAATATGATTAGATGCATGTAAAGGTTCTGTGGTCACATTTGGCGTGGTAGTCAATTGATGTAACAATCTTCCATTGACACATATAGCTATATTCACTGTAAGTATATGAATTATTTGTAATTACAGATGGAAGATTTACAGTGTAAGGATTGCACATTTTTATGCCCTTGAAATTGAATTTTGCTAAATTCTTTTCAAATCATTCTGTTTTCTACACAAACTTGAAGAAAATACCACACTTCTTGGAAAGACAGAAGGATGCTAAATGAAATTATAGAGCTATTAGCAAATAAATGTCTGCAGTCCTAAATCTCACAGTCAAATTGAATTGGGCAAGCCTTCGTTTGTAAATCAATTAGAGATGGAGCATCTGACAAATATCGTGAACAAAGACTATCATTGGCTTCAGCACGGTTTCCTAACGAAAGGTTACTTGCATTTCCAGATTTTCATTGCATTTAAATTATAAACACAAGTTAATCCTTAACAAAGATTATAGTCACTTAATAACCTTCTCTGACTTTGAAACAAAGTCATAAATTGTCTTCATATTACTCAAAGGCATATGTAAAATCTTCCATCAATCATAAAAAAGTCATGCTTTTGCTGAAGCTTTCAAGAAAGTTTTACTTTGCTGGGCTTTAATACAAAAATAGATGAGCTTCTCCTCTGAATTATGTGTGCTCTTTTAATCTGGCTCATATCAAGAACAGTGAGGTAAAGATCTTCACAAAAACATTTATTTTGTGGAGAGATGATAACAAAATGATTACTTTTCTCTTAAGAAAGACGAACTGAAGAGCTTTCAATTTGGGACCAAAATATTATTATATTTTACTAAAAATCATAGTAGAGTTTTAATTCTGACCTAGACAAAGATGCATTCTAGATAATTTGCAATTAAAAGACTTCTGACCTTGGTCACAAGCTGTAAAAGTTAATGGGAATTTTGGCATCCACACCATGGTAATTAGATTGAGCTTTAAATGTTCTGGGAAAGTTCCAGCTAACATGCGAGTGGAATTACAAATTTCTCCTGATCATCTTTACATTTTCTTAACCTCTTGCAATACTCTGCATGGCTGAAAAAGTGCTTGAAGTCTTCCATTCCTCGTTCGGATCTTATCATCATGATGGAGAATAAAATTTATTGTATGCTATCATCTTTGTTGATATTTCTTGTGATGTGAAACATCAACAATAATTCTGGGATGGGAATATCTCTCTTTTACTTAAAACATATGACAGTAATTTTAAGCTTTGATGGTGAGAGGCAGAGGGTTTTTTTACCTTTTAATGTATTTGAGCCACTGTTTTTTTGGATCCGCAATTCAGCTCTGAGACCAGGTAAATGCTGATGTAAATTATGCAAATGCTTCAATAGATGGCACGATTAATATAAAAATAAGAATAAAAAGTCAAAAGCTTTTTTGAGGATATTCCAGGTCAAAATGTAATATTCTGTCAACTATACTCCAGTGTTAGTTCTAATGCCTTCACCTCTCCCTGTGTTAAGCTACTTCCTTCAATTTGCAATGACTGGATTTCACTTCTAGTTATTGGAAGATACATTTTATATTTCATAGAAAATCTGAAAAGACACAAAGCATTACTAATGGGATTGAAGACATGACAGAATAAGAACGGGCCACACTTGTCCAAAGTACAGAAACAGAAGCTACATTCAGGGAAGCAAATAGTTAAAAATGGATGCACACCATTCACATTTTTTGCTTTGTGTATTTTGCAAAGAAGCATCAGCCTGAAGGTTTGTGCACTCCATGCATGTCCCCAAGGAAGACTGGTGTCTGTCTTCTGCTGTTTCACAGTGGTGTCTACAACCTCTATGGCTCTAACGCTTGCTTAAAGCTGGGCCTCGGAAGTTCAACCAGTTTAGTGGTGCTTTTCTGCTTAAACCCATATCTCAATCAGAAAGATATGAGAGAAAGGCATTTTTGTGAAGACTCTGTCAGTTTTCTGAATTGAAGATATTCACATTTTTGGAGAGTCAGTGGTCATTCTAATCACCATTTCTTTTGGTATATCTCTGGGGATTTATGGCTGAGTGTTAGTGAATGTGTGAATCTTAAGATAAAGCTTAGCAAAATCATACAGGGATGAAGTGATTCAGTACTACAGATTTTATAACACCTTTGGTGCTTTGGGACTGAGGACGCGATACATCGGCACACACAGTGGTGCACAACACAACCGCTGTGGGCCCTGGCTGTAACTGAACACACCAATATTGTGTGATAACACACCAATGTTTGGGCTTTGCTGAACAGTGTTTGTACAGCATGAAAGCTTCCTCTTTTTCTCACTCTGCCCCTCACTCTCCCACAGCAAGTAGACTTGGGGTGAACATGAAATTGGGATGGGAGACAGCTGGAACAGCTGATATGAATTGGCCCAAGGGGCACTTCATATCATATGATGGTGTGGTCAGTGAGAAAAGCTGGGGAAAAGGAGAAGGAAGCAGGAACATTCATAGCTGCAGTGTTTGTCTTCCCAAGTAACCAACAAATGTGATAGGGTTCTACTTTCTAGGAAGTGGCTAAATATGGGCCCATTGAATGGAAGCAGTGAATGAATGTTTATTTTTGCTTTGCTTGTGTGCACAGCTTTTGCTTTCCCTGCTAAAGCACCGTTATCTCCATCTGCAAGTCTTCTTGCCTCCCTTCTGTTTTCTCCCTGACCCTCAGGAGAGGGGAGAGAGTCAGCAGCGGTGTGGATGCTTGGCTGTTGACCCGTGTCAACCCACCACAGACAAAACACTGTTGGGCCAAGGCCCAATACTTACTACAGATATCCATAGCACTGCACCGCTAAATGAAAACCAATTTAAAATGCAGCTGAAGGCAGGAAAAAACAATTTTTTTCCAGTCCTACTCAGTGAAGTCTCTACTTATTGAAAGGAACCTTTCTCAACTACGTACCAAACTATGAATCTATGAGCAAATGTGAATACAAGACAGGAAAACAAAATATATCCTTGTGTATATTTTAAACACTTGTTGAAGACATTCTCACATACTGATTCCATCTTAGGGGTTATTTTCAGAGTTTACTTTCTTGTTTGTTTTTTTTTTAAAGTACTTGATAGATTTACAAAGCTTTCCTACAGATAATTGACCGGCTAGCTGTACTCTGAGAAGAGCATGTAAACAGAAAAGGAGGGTCACTAAGACTCTGACCTGCAGTAGAACAGAAACAGGACTTACTCCTGCTTGTAGGTGGGAAGCTAAATCCCAGAACACAAAGCAGAATTGGAGTCTTCTTAACTCAGAAAACAGTCACCAAAGACAGCTAGCAGTACTGTTGAAAAAAAAAAAGAGTGCTAAGTAGAAGTTCACAGCCTTTAAAACTAAGCTCAAAAACTAACGATACCCAAGAAGCAGTATTCCTGGTCCTGGTTGCCACAAAATATCACAAAATAATCAAGAGTTCTTCTGCTGTGTCTATCAGAATTGAGAATGCACTTACATGAACAGCAAAATAATCACAAAATGATGGAGAGCAGCTCAGGCTAACTGAATACAGTTGGTATCAAATATAAGTTCAGTCCAAAAGATTAACCATCTGTCATAATATTTTGACCTCGAAAATTATATTAAATTTTAAATAGCTTTTAACTGAAATCAAAGCCAAATCAAGGTCAAGAACCTTAGACCTTATAATTTCATGTTTTCAGCATGGGTTGAGATCACAATTCAAATATATATTTTTCAAATTTGGCCCGTCTCAGAACTTCTTCTTTTTCCCTCTTACTTGTAGGGTAAAAGATAGAGAAATTGTCCATATAAAAAGCCTAAATAGCTTTCTTTATGAAGTCTTTTCCTCAAGCCATAACCCATTCTACTCAAACCAGAAGGAATGTGAAGTTCCTTGAACTGTCTCATGCAGTTTCTGACTTACACGGATTCTCTATCACTTGTGTTTTGTAGATGTTTACCTCTGAAGCTGCTAAGGACATGGGGTAGGATTTTCAAAATTGTCTTTCCATATAAGTTTTCAAATAAAACCTAAAGGATACTTGACAGCAATGATATTTGAAAAATAAATTATCTAGTAAGCATAAAATACTTTCTACTATACTGTACTCTTATTCTGTTTTCTGAAAGTACTAATACTATGTACTGCAATTCCTGGTAATTAGGGTAGTTTGCTGCAGAGTAATTATGCTTGTCTCATAAAAGTACAACAGTAAGAGTGAAGAGTGACTAAAGGCCGTACCTCCAGAATGAAGCTTTTCTCACATAGTTAATTAGGGGAAGAAGCAATTACAGGTATATGCGTTTCTGCTTCAATGACTGGCAGTAAAATCATTTTCTGAAAGCTCTTATAGCCAAGAAGATGTAAAGAATTCATTATTATAAGTTTCTTAACCTGCAGGTCACTACATTTACTCTAGTATATTGCATTGAATCCAGTGGATTATAATAGATGGTTCTATAATAACAAATTTTGTAGTCTTAAAAATATAAGCAGCACATTCACCATCTGCAGCAGTAGTCATTGAATTTTACTGAATTTATGAAAGCCATAAAGGAGCTAAAAGACTCTTTCCAAGTATTTTTACTTACATATTTTCCTTTTGTTATAAAAAATTGGAAAATCAGAAAAGGCATTTCTCTTAGCAGATAAAAGCTCCTGACACTCTTAGGTTTTGCTTGGAGACCAAACATCACCAAAATCCAAACTCATATTTTAGTAAGTGCCACTAGGGGAATACCTGACTCCTGAATAGGAAACACAGAACTAATTTAAGCAAGTAGCCACAGAACTAATTTAAGCAAGTAGCCAATTCTCTTGTTATATCGCATAGACATTCAAGACATTCAAGAAATTCAACAAGGGCAAGTGTAGGGTGCTGCACCTGGGGAGGAATAACCCCATGCACCAGTACAAGTTGGGGGCTGACCT
>VXAK01020813.1:47169-57313 GCA_013399435.1 Arenaria interpres
GAGGAGACGGAGTCTTCTTCTCTGGAGAGATTCAAAACTCACCTGGACACATTCCTGTGCAACCTGTTCGAGATGGACCTGCTCTGGCAGGGCGGTTGGACTAGATGATCTCCAGAGGTCCCTTCCAACCCCATATCACTCTGTGATTCTGTAAGACAGTATATTGTAAGTATCAAACATGGAGACAAGGAAGAGAGTGGCAAGGCAACGTTCTATAGGATGTTACAGATAAACGGTCCTTTCTGAGAAACACCATGCTCCCAACTACATATTTTTTACTTACTGAAGGAACTGAAAAGTCAAAGCTAATCCTTGAGGCAAGTTAGAGCAGCTTTTATGTTGCCTAAGCAGGATCAAAGGAAGATCAAATGCTTGGGTCAGGCAAAAGCTGCAATAAGAACAAAGCTTTTACGTTCCAGATTCCTCCCTATGCTCTAGCACAGTTAGAAGATATCTCAAGAAGCCTCAACTTTTGGAAACACAAACACTACAGCAAGATACACATAATGCATATCAAGCCTCCTTGATGCATAACAAGTATCCTTGGGCTATAGGATCATCCAATGGCACATGGTTTGATCCTTCAGTTGTTAACTCAAGGTTAAAGTAATTTGGACTTTGAGGGCAGCAAGCTTGGCACAGGGTGGGTTTTAGCAGAACAAAAGTGTTCCTGTCTCTCCTGTTCTCCATCTCCTGAAGTGTGCTGAGCAAGGGTCCCAGCTGGTCCTGCTCAAATCTACCACTTTGCTCTCTGTACTAGTATCCTTACATACAGGCATATGCAGTGAATAAGTTGTTGCCCTTCACAACAAACTGGTATTACAAATTTACCACTTTTTCTCTATGAATTTCAGTGTAATAACTAACAATGCACTGAATCATAAACATTCACATTCCTCTTTTTTTTTTTTTTTCATTTCTAACATCTAGGCATCCCTATATTATTTAAATATCATATAAACCCAGAACATCATTGGAAAGCATATGTGGAAAGTTTGAAAGTGATTATTGTGATGTTTTACAATAAAAGGTATGTTTCCTCTCATAAAAAGTACATTTAAATTGTTCAAAAACTTCTTTGGAATGTACTGTTTAAAGATTTTTTTAGAGGAAACTAAGGAGCAGATATATAACATTATGAAGCAGAAATCCAAAACAAAGGTACATGCAGGACATTGAGTGAAGAAGGAATAGAAAAAATCAAAAGACTATCTACAATGTTAATGGTATGCTTGATGATTTTGAATAATTAACTTTATTAGCTCCCTAGAAATGAGCACATTACAAGCAGAGCTGACTGCAGTTGCCATATGTTCAAGAGCCACCTAGTGTGATGATACTTCGCAACATTCAAATGTTAAAAAGCATACCGCAGGGAAGCCAGTTTTATGGAATAATTCCATGAACAGCACAGGATTGTAACAGCACCTGAGGATGTCCTTACATGGTAATAGAGGGTGTATCCACAATGGATATGCAAGTCATAGAGGCTGAATAGACCACTTTGTGTGGTCCCCACAGAGAGAAGTGGGAGTAAGTGACTGAACACCTCAGCAGCAGTACTGCAAAACCCACAGTTCAACTACATGGAATGTGTTACGAGAACAGAGAGAGAATCCCAGTCCTATCAAGAAATAAATCTGTTGACTTCACTGAAAAATCAGTTGCAGGAGTCATGAGGAAAACAGGTGAAATTAAATATTAAAAGTTCAGGAAAGAATGTAAGGGTAATGGAGAAAACTAAGAAGCCTGGATCACTTAAGTAGTGTACTTTGCCAAGGTGAGATACAAATGCTATACTGAAAGGTATGAAGGTTTCATTTTTAAGAGACTTTTAATTTTTAATTCCCCATCATGCAGGGCAGTGACATTAACCTTTAGGTTTCCATCCACTATATTTCTTCCAAATGTTTTCTAACATCTCTGCTTTGTCTGTAAGAGATCCTTGCATCTACCATGCAACAAAAAAAGAATGCAGAAAACTTAGTTCTGAATTTCCTAACAAGTAAGATACTATGATGCTGATGATTAGATAAGTCTGTTTATATGTTTATAAGTTTAACTATAAATGTGTATAAAGAAATGAACAGATATGCTATGGCAACACTAGCATATTGACATGAGATAAAAGACTAAGTTCTGTGGAATTCCTGCTATCTTCACAGAAATACCAAGAGTATAAAGAAGAAAGCAAAGGATCCCTTAAGTAGGGTACACAGGGGAACTTACTGAGTATGTGACTGACTGCTCCTATATATCAGTATCTAATATTCTAATGTCAGTGCTTAGTACCTCTGAAGAACAGGTCTGTCCTGAGTTAGAACAGATAGTGACACAAAATATCTCATTCCTCCAGAAACACAAACATCTAAATCTAACATCTGTTACACCTGAAGCAGAATGTGAACAGAATGGCAAAGGACTAAGGGGGCAATTGCAATCATTCGGGAACTCTAACATTCTGCAGGACTAAAGTATATTTCCCCAAAACAGTGCCAAATAGACTTGTTGAGAACACAGACACAGATGTTGCATTTATTTTTATTTCTTAAAATATAATATACTTTATAGCATATAATGATTTTTTAAGCACTTAGTAATTTAGAATTCTGAGCAGTATTAAAGTAGTCTTTAAAGGAGGTTTTAAAAAAGAAAGTGTATGGCTAGGCCCAGATTCTTCTGGCACTGAGAATGCTATGGAGATTCTCCTGCCCCAGAAAAAAATGACCAGAGAAAAGTTTCAGTCCCTACACTGTGGCAGTAACATAGCACCATTAGTAATCAGGAAATAACCTCCTTCCCACTGACTTTACTGGCATGTATATTTGGTGTGACAGGACCAGAAAACTTTTAAAATTTTTTTATAAAAACCCTAAAACAGCTTTAATGAAATATTAACAGCAAAAGTAAAAGCTAAAAACATTAATAAGAAAATAATGAAATACATAAAAATATATACAAAATCAATTTTGAGCCCCCAGGATGGTGATTATGCCTATGGGAGGCACTTGGAAAATCCAGACCGGACTCAGCAGCAGATAGGATTTGGATTTAGAATCACACAGATTTTGGAGTCAAAGGCAGAGGAACGGACAGACTCCTCCTTGGATACCGGCCACTGAAGAAGAGAAGCTTTGATCCCTTTGATTGAGCATGATGCAGATGGGATGCAATACCCTGTTAGTCACCTTTGGGCCACCTGTCCTGTCCGCTCCTCCCCACAGATGAGACCCCTCTATGCCTTTCCACTTTTGATCCTCCAATGTGGCACACAACAAAGTTAGCTGACCTTGGTTGTTATGGGAATAAGTATAACAAAGAGCCTCTCTGCATACCCTTCCTTGGTATTAACTATAAACAATCAGATGTTATCAGTCTTGAAGCAGACACCGTCTGAAAAATGTGCCATTAATTTCAGTCAGTGCAGTCAATTACAAGAGACTTAACTAAAAGGAAAATTACTGAAGACAAAATTGCATTTGTTTGATCTCAAACCAGGACAGCGTGACATCCCAACAGCTTGTCATGGGCAAGCTTGTGACATGTCTTCCTGGTTGCTGTTGGGAATCTGACTTCAAATGAGGCCACTACTTTCACTAAATAGATAGACAATTACATGAACAAAGCTAAAAAGAGACATCTAGTTCTTAATATTACCTTTATATTCAGCTAAAGAGCAGAGAAAGACCCAGTCAGACGCATAGTCTATTGCCACAGATAAACACTAGACAGCCAGCCTGTGCAAACAGACATCATTATCACCACTTAAGAAGACCAAACATGATTACTAATTTTAAGTTAGTACGGTCTTTTGAGTGAGCATCATACTAGCAAATACTAAATAGGTTCTTTTTTTACTATTTCTCTGGACAAGTCGGAGTAAATTATAAAAAGGCAAGATTCAGAACTGTTACCTAACCTTTCAATTTCATGCACAGTTGAACAGCACGTTTTCTATGTATTTTGTGAAATAGATAAACATCTCTGACTTCTGGAATCATTTGCATAATAAGCAAAATGTAATGCACTGTTACAGTTGTTATTAGTCCATGTTTTAAGCCATCATTACATATGCCTGAAACTGCCTAATTAATGAATATGCAATTAAAGATTAAAATAATGAGTGCAATAATTAAGAATGAATCTTTACCTCCCTTGTCTGAGTTAAAGTGAGACTTCCACTGTTTGCAATGAATATAACAGTCCAACTACAATTGAATTAATATATTATACTCCTTAAAGGACTTCCAGGCTCACTGTATGAACCAAGATTAAAACAAGTCCTGCAATTCAGAATTTCACTTTGCTGACTTGTATTGTAATTAACAAAGAAAATGGGGAAATATGGCTCTAAAAATCTCCCCATCAGTAAGCAAAAAAAAAAAAAAAATTATTCTGAAATCCCAAACTTGATACAGATATATAAATTAATTATTTTAGATATTATACACAAAATAAACACAGTCTAAGACCTTCAATCCCTATGTTCTTAATATTGCTTGTATCAGTATTACAAAAAAAATATTTCTAAAGGTAATAAGGTAGTCAAGTCTCTTCTCACCTGAATTATCCTATGATCCTCTTTGAGATGATATATATGTACATACAATTTCAGCAACAGAATATCAGTAAGCAAAAAAGGTTTACACTAGAAGACTCAGAAAAAGGGATAGCAATGTGTTAGCTCTTCTAATTTTTAATATATCTGTCTCTTGCAGATGAGAAGGAAAAAGAAAAAAACAGCCCACTACATTCTCCCACCTCACAAGCCCTCATAGAACAACATGGAAAAAGGTATTGGCTTTCTTACAGATGCATACTTCTACAACCTTAGAGCATACAGCACAGAATAAAATTCAGTCAAGAAATTTTGGCTCTCTGGTAGAAGAAGTGTACATTCAACACTAACAAATCAGAAGCAGCAACTATGCAGTAAGACAAGACTAGCTTTATGGAATGGGAACTGCAGTCCCGTGATTGTTTCTGGTTTTCCTAGTGTTTACTCTCTTGGTCCACTATGGGTTTTGCTCTTTAGCATTTTACTGCAAGATTTTTCATTGTTCTGACCACCCCTACTCTCTATACTACTTGCATTTTAAAGCTATCTTCACTTTAAGATTTCCCATTTTCCACTCTTCCTTGTATACTAAAAAAATAAAACTAGAATAACACTTTTTGCATGTATGTATTACACTATTTCCTGGGTTCAGTAAGTGTACTATGATCTCACAGCTGAATACAACAAGGATTAACTAATGCACTTCAAATTTTATTTCGACTTGGTTGTGTTGTCCATACACTCTGGGAAAGAAGCTCACACGATCTGTATTTAAAGAACAAGTAAGTATCTCTCGTTTGAGCTTTCTAGTTTTTCTTTGTACAGAGTTGAGTACTTGCTCTGGTTTTAAAAGCTCTTCTCTGTATTTACAGAATGGTGCAGAAGTTCTTTCTAGTGAATTGTTAGAAAAACCTTTAGAAAACTCTTCAGATACATCAAGTCATCCCAAGATAATTTCTGCTGCTGATTCCAAGCGTGATACCTCTCTGTATGAGTGAGACTGGCTAAATCTTCAGAAACATCACTGAAGTTTGAAGACCTTACTGTAAATTGACACCTGTGCAGCACTTCAGCATTGTGCTCTTCTTTCTTTCACACCCATAGTATTTTTCTTGCAAGTTCGTTGGTCTGATTCTCTTTCACACACACAAACCGAGCTGCAAACACCTTCTGTACCATTTTTATCAAGCTGCTATCAAAGTTATGAAATTTTTCACTAGCCTTACAGGCATCATCAGTGCCCGACACGTTTCCGCCAGGTATGAACCATCTTGATTGCACCATGGGAAGGTACTGGAAGCAGGGAACATGACTTTGTCCATGTATAAAGTAACATACAATGCTTTCATGTACATTGTTAATAAAAGCATCATTGACTTAATATAGCAACAATTAAAAACCTAAAAATTGAACTCTTCATTCCATATTCAAAGTTTTAATGTCAAAGTTTATGGGTGATTGTACTATGTGACATATTAACTATAAGGTTGCAAATCTTCCTTGTTTCTAGCCTATCCTCCCGTGATAATTTCTGCCAGTGCTTCCGAGCATGGTGCTTCTTGCTTCATTAGCTGTATCTTCCAGGGCAACTTATATTAAAAAAAACATATTTTTTAGAGACATATGATGATTTTTATTTTCAGTCACATAGAAAAACCAGAAATGGGACATACTTGCCTCTGAAGGGAGAGGTGTCATCAGTGATGGGACTTACCCCTTGTCTGAAAGAGGTATTAAGATATGCAAGTCAATAGGCATGCCTCAAGGATCTGCTCACTTTAGCAATTACCCGGATCATTCTTAATGGTCCAAGTGCAATATTTCCTCAGAAAAAAAAAATAAAAATCTCATGGTATAGTTCCAAAAGAATAGGTTGACAAACATCAGAACAGTTTCCAGCATTAAAGCTATGGTAACAACTCTTACAAAAGCATTTTGTTGTGGACTTGACATTCAGATTTATCTTGAGTTAACAACTGGTTACCGACTGCTGACATGGTTTAGTGATGGTTTTTTATCAGAGTTAGGTTGATGGTTGGACTAGATCATCTTAAATGTCCCTTCCAACCTAGGCGGTTCTATGATTCTATGGACCGCTGGTAACTGTTACCTGGTAAGTACTTTTTGGCAAGATGTTAAAAAATTCCCCAACCACTACATGAAAAGCAACTTCTATTTGCACTCCCAGCAGAGCAATGATGTGCTGTACTGGTACATCATATGGACTACTCTAAGCCCAAAAGACAGTCCATTAAGCTTGGGGCTGATAGGTTGGTCTCTTATGCTTATACAGGTTCTGTCATATTGTCCCTCTTCAGTGAATACAAAGAAGACTTCATTCTTCTGGAATGTCATTCAAGCACCACTTGCAAGCTTGGTTTCCATTCAAATTATGTGTTAGGGAGAAGATCTCTTTAAAAAGTCATGCCTCTATGTGGCACTGACACCATATCAGGCTTCTGATTTGGGGAGAATAACACATGCACAATATACACAAAGCAGTACAGCAGTAGTTTCTGTTAAACAAAGAAACAAACAAAAACCCCAAAAAACAACCATGCAATTTATTTCTTATCCAGCTCCTATTTCTCCCAGGGAATGAGCAGGGTCTGACAACCCTGTTCCCATGGGGACCTGGCTGCCTTTGCCAGAGGCCAGATCCTCAAAGGCGTGGACATGGAACCCAGGACCAGGTGAGAGTGTTGCTGTGTGAGAGCGAGCAGGGAGCAGCCTGTCGGCTGGGGCTGATCCCGATTGCTGCCATGGGACTTGCTGTGCAATTCTTGTTCAGATACTGTAGGATTGTCCCTCTGTTCTAAAAGGACACTGCCTCTGCCTGCCTTGCTGTAGCGCTGCCTTCCCTTGCAGAGCAGCCCACTCTTGTGGCCCCTTACACCAACATTTTGCAGAGATGCTGACTCAGAGACATTTATCATTTCAGGTCAGAACACCTTTCAAGTAAGCAGAAGAGGAGGCATGCATTCTCAATTAAGCTCTAAATTCGCCTTTCTCAGGAAGATTATTGTTTTTTTAAAAAGACCTCTTCAGAGCCTTTGCATTATACTTGATGATTCAGCTCAGGAGCACTGAGTAATGCAGAGTACATTGTGCATCTCAGGAGCTGTTTAGAAACAGATTGCATATATGAAATATGTGACTTTTATACCACCTGCATTGACATAATTGCCTCTGGGCCATTGATTTCATTTTAAAAATCCATTATAATTGATTTTATAGTTATATAAGCCATGAATACAGAAGAATATCTGGCTAAATTTGTTTATCTATGAAAACTGATGCTATTGGTATGAAGATCCTCATGCTATGAACTATCAGAATCAGCACATTTACTTAAATGTCCAGAAAGTTTTCTGAATGATTCTCTTTACAAGAAAATGGCATGTAGAGATGAGTTTAAAATGTCTTATTTACTTCACTTGCCTAGAGCAACACCTTTGCCTGCTTACCTTACATGATGTATTTCCACATGTGATTGCACAATTTCCATAAAGTCAATGATAATATTACATAGAAATATGTCACTGAATAGGAATAAATTAACATAGCTAACCCAAGAAATATGGAGCAATACCTGAAGTGCTGAGCTGTATTCTCTGATGTCGTATTATGCATTAGACTTCAGAAACTTCTATTTGCCACAAGCCACAAGATACTTCAAGAACGTATAACAAACTTCTGCAATGAAAGACCATACAGCATTATGGCTGGAGGGGGAGAGATGAGGGACATCCTCAGTATCCTAGATTCCTAAATTAGTAGTAGGTAGCCTGCACAGTGAATACATGAAATACATTCTGTTTTATTAATAATTGGTTGTGTGCTCACAGTCTCAGTAGTGCCACATACAAGCATACATCGTCTCTTTTTGCATATGTACTTCAGAATTAACTTAAATCAAATCAGGTTGAGGAACTGAACTGAGAAGTGACTTGAAGGTCTCCTGACAAAGGCTAGTGATAAATGATAATGCACTTAGTTATGAGAAGTTGAAATGGGATATATTTCCAGTATTCATGTTAAATTTAGTTTTGACGTCTTCATTTACATTCTGCAAGGAGGAATAGAAAACACATTAATGAAACTGACAGCTAAATAGGGAAATGTTGCAACAACGACAGAGAAATAGCACAAAGTGAAGTAGGGGTTTGAAACAGAAAATAAAATGTGTTCAGAAATTTGCAGACCAAAACAAATTGGAATTTAACATTCCTTCCAACCCATCCAAGGAAAACCGCAGCAGAAAAAACTGAAAAGTATCAATTGCTAAGTTTTAAATATTGCGTTATATGAAGGTAAAGATGGTCAAAATCTTTGCTGCTGGAAATACAGAAACATCTACCCATGTGTGGCCATTCATCACTGTGACTTTGGATCACCTTAGCTGTCCTCATATAGCAGGAAAATTATATTTTGTCTTATTTAGTTAGAGCAATAACTAAAGGTAACTAATTTCTCAAATTTATATTTTTATATCCAAGAAAGACATTGAAATATGAGACTGTGATGACTGACTAATAAGAATAGTAAAAGAATCAAAAGTGTTAGCTTTAGGTGAACAGTTAGTCTGGGAGGTCATCAGAGCATCTGAAAATGTCCACTGAGGAATATCAAGAAGAAGGAAGTTCAAGTTTCTACAAATAGGTACACACATCAGGGAATAAATTGGATAAAGTTATGAAACTGAAATTCAGAACCAAGTCAGTACTTTCCAACAGTGAGATCCGTTAAACTTTGAGAATTGTTTCTCAATGAGAAGTAATAAGATTTCCATTACTCTGACCAACTTGCATTAGACGAGCCAGTCCAATTTTACAACAGGGAATAATTGAAATGGCAGGGGCATGGACTAGGTGACTCTAAAAACTCCTTTTCCAAACCTAGCTTTTACGGCACAAAGGAAATCATCCGGAAATACAGATTGGAATGGGAAATATCTTCTTCCTAATGGTTACAAATAAAGGTGCTTTTCAGATAACGTTCTCTTGCTTTTATTCCTCTGCTCTGCCTGCACATTATCACATATGTTTTTAAGAGAAACTAATCACATACACTATAAAAGAAAAAATAATACAGGGAAAAGAACACTGAAAAGAATCATGCTGTGCCTAAGCCTGTAAAATCATGTTGCATTGGCAAAATCAACATGTTTATTTCCATTTAAATCAGTTGTATACAATGCACGTGAAAATTTTATATGTCCTACTCAAATTCAAATGATGGTAAAGAAAGCAAGAGAAGCTGAAGAAAAACAGAAGAAAAAAAAAGAAGAAAAACAACGCAGTCAGTCACACATAAATTTAATTTGTTCAGTGTTACAATCCACCTAAAACCTCTCAATTTCAGATTATTTGGGTTATTTTTTTTTTTTCACTAGAGAATATTACACCCTACTGGGAGGCCAATGACTACTTTTGGGGTTGGGGTGGGGGGATAAGGACATTTCAGTCACTGTGGAAAGGTTGTATTTCTCTCTTCTTCTCATTTCAAATACATAACAAACTCACTATTACACAGGGCAATGAGAAAAGTACATTCCCTCAAATTCCATGTGAATTCCATATAAAT
>VXAK01020813.1:57359-92303 GCA_013399435.1 Arenaria interpres
AGAAACTAATCACATACACTATAAAAGAAAAAATAATACAGGGAAAAGAACACTGAAAAGAATCATGCTGTGCCTAAGCCTGTAAAATCGTGTTGCATTGGCAAAATCAACATGTTTATTTCCATTTAAATCAGTTGTATACAATGCACGTGAAAATTTTATATGTCCTACTCAAATTCAAATGATGGTAAAGAAAGCAAGAGAAGCTGAAGAAAAACAGAAGAAAAAAAAAGAAGAAAAACAACGCAGTCAGTCACACATAAATTTAATTTGTTCAGTGTTACAATCCACCTAAAACCTCTCAATTTCAGATTATTTGGGTTATTTTTTTTTTTTCACTAGAGAATATTACACCCTACTGGGAGGCCAATGACTACTTTTGGGGTTGGGGGGGGGGGATAAGGACATTTCAGTCACTGTGGAAAGGTTGTATTTCTCTCTTCTTCTCATTTCAAATACATAACAAACTCACTATTACACAGGGCAATGAGAAAAGTACATTCCCTCAAATTCCATGTGAATTCCATATAAATAATGGTAGGAAGAAACTCAAATTTGGGAAGTTTGCTAACATTACAGTCATATATAGTAGTTTCCAGTGCATTGGAGAGAATAATGCTCAAAGTATTGTTCTGGACATGTTTGTTCCCCTTCATTTGGTTAGATGAATTTGCATTTTTTTACAGCAAAATGTTTTTATAACCCTTTCTTCCACGTGTCTCAAAGATATTGATAGACTGTAACTTCTGTATTAGATACTATTTCATTTTTAATGTATTTCATGTAGAAAATAAGTGAGGTTCTCTACCCCAAGCATGATATTATGGTCATTTGAGTTTCTTCAGTAGGACTGAAAATAACTACTGTATTTTGTTAAGTAGCACATTTACTAGAAACAGTGTTGAGATCATATTAGACCACAAATAATCTGCAGTGAAATCCAGTAGTTTTTCTGGCTGGATTCATGTGTCTTTTTGTATACTTATGGTTATCTATATGTATATATGTATAAAGTCCATATGTATGTGTATGTATAATAATAATGTAATGAGAATATGCATAATAATATATTATGTTTAATAAGTATGTATATTATATATATAAGGCTTAAATATATTACTAGTTTAGCACAAACCTAACTACACAGGTATCACTATATTTTATTGCAGAATCACTGCCAATATTATCACTGATTTCCATAATAAAATTTCTATCTCGTCATCAGCTCAGTTATCTCAGAATAGGTTTGGAGATACATAACTATGACAGCAAAGGGATTTGGATAGAAAGCATTCCACATGATGGACACATCAAACTAATTCCTGAATCACGTTTTCTGATCTTCAGAGTAAGGGTTTGAAAATGCTCTGATGTGTTATAAAGACATTTCTTAGTTTGTAAGCTTGTGGAAAAGGGGGGTCATATGCAAGTCTAGATGAAAATGTTGGTTTTATATTCATGTAGTGCAGTAATGGTGTAAGCTTTGGCATCACTCCTTTAAGCCCCAGTAATCAAGAATCACATAAACATATGGTTAGCTACATCCATTAAATATGCATTTATGAGCATTCATTGCGGCTATGCTGAAAAAAAATAGAAGAAAAATATGCACAAAAATATACAAGCTTCTCAGCTTGTAAAAGGTGACTATGAGCTTTGCACTCTCATCAGCTATTTAGCAGGTTATTCTTTTATCTGAAGAAAACAAAAGGATATCAGATCATTGGAAGAATGATAAATAAGGAATAATTAATCCACCTTAATGCAAAAGATTTAACTTACAGCTTCTTCAAGTTTCTCTATCTTTTAAGCTTTTCTGAAGCTTCATCGGATCCTTCATCTGTATAAGGACATGATACAGCTTACTATTCTTAGCGTCAGTTTCTTGATCCCTCTTGGGCTAATCTTTGGAAGATACACGCTGGCATTATCAAATACAATGTGAGACACCGAAGAGATAAAACAACAGGAAAAAAAGTGATATTGGAGGCATATCCCCCCGTAAAACTGTGTTAAAAATGGAAAATTTATAAGGCAATGAGAGAACCACAGACCAGCATGCATGGTGTCATTGTTAGACAGCTTGAGTCATAAGTTATTAAAACGTCTAATACTTATCCTTTACAATGATAATAAAACAGAAGCATGCTCAGTACTGGCATCTAGCATAAACTCAAGCTATTCAGAAATCCTATAAATCTACACGCTGTTTACCACGTTTCACACATGCATAAGGATGCACAGGCCTAACAAATAAGTAAAAAGAGTATCACAGAAAGCATTTCATCTTCAGGAGTGCACAAGGCATTTATTCATGAAGACTACAACATAAGCCATTATGAAAAAGACAAGTAGATACATTATTTTTGCTACAGACACAAGGTACAAAAGCGTTTCAGCTTGTCCAGGTTGCAATCGGAGGGTAGATGATCCATTTCTATATAAGAAAGCAAGTACTTGATCATTATCCAAGTACTTGATCATTATCTCACCAGACTATCTACCTAATGAAAATTACAGATTTCTAACAGATTTAGCTAAGAACACACAAATTACTATTAGAAAGAATAATTTCAAACTAAGCAAAGCCAGGAATATTAAATTGGATTAACTGTGGTGAAGCTGATTGATCACAATTTCTGTTGTATTAATCTTGAGTGATGAGAGACAAAATTTAGCAACAATACAGAATATACACAACTATCTGAGTTCCACTTTAATTTATAGTCTCCTGGTTTACAGAAGAGAGGTCTGTCAGCTAACACAGGTCTATGAAAAGGGGTCCCTACATTGTGCAGACAGTGAACTACAGTGGTTTAAAAGCTAAGCCCTTTATACAGAAGAATGTATTAATCATGTCACAACACTTCCGTTTTATTTATGGACATACTCTGGAAAAACAGCTTTCTGTAGGGATTTCAAACTGACTAAGATTTAGACTGCTTTTCCTATATAAGCACGTTCATTACAGCCTGTGTACACATTTATGTGGTTGAACTTATTAGGAATATATCAAATCATTTACAATTTTATTATAAATATTCATACAAACATTCTTACTATATAGTACTTACAAGAACCCCATAAGAGTTGGGGTTGAGTGAAGTACCTCTCCAACTTTCCAACAGATGATCTTCTGGACTGCTAAAATAAATATTCTTCTCTCAGGTGAAAATATCATACTTTATTGTCAGTCCTAGACAAAAATGACTAACACAGAGCGCTTGATCTGGGAAATATACCTTTGAATCACTACATCTTGGTATTGCCAAAGTATGGCTTATTTTAGGTTGAACTCCAAATTAATCACTCAGTGCAGAGGATCATGATTTGAATTCTAATCCAACTGCAGTAAATACAGTCATCTACATTTACAATTATGTTAAAAGCAACCAGTGATTTTATATCAAAACAGTTTATAATTTGTATTAAAATATCTTATGTGATGTTAATCTTGGATTTTCGAGAACACCATGAAGCATATTTCAAAACTTTCTTGGTCATTGAAGTCAGTGAAGAATATTGTCTCTTCATTTTCTTTATTGGCAAAGATGACTAGATCCTATATCTTGCATTAAACATTAACATAGAAGATAAATTTCTTAATGTGTATCTGTGCTGGAAACCATGTATCTGTTTGTACCATGTTGAATCAAACAAAGGTTAGTTTGAATTTAGTTATTTTGTGTAACAATAGCTCTGAAATTAAATTACTATCAGCTTCATCATGGGCAATTATGACTTGCAACTAGTACGCACATCAGTGACTGCAAATTCACAATGGCTTGACATTCCAGGTAAGTTAAGGTAGCTTGAAAATAGTGGCCATTTGTGGTTGCAGTACAGATATACTCTCAGAGCTTATTGTGACTGTTACCCTGATGGAGGGTGTTCAGACTCCACTTGTACTGCAGGATAGAGGAGCATCCTGTAGTCCCACCTGGACTGCAGGAGGAGCACCAGCTACATACCACTCCATCTCCTCCTCAACCCCTTCTTGCAGTCTGATTCTCATGGGATTTCCACCAACTTCATGGAATGAGAAAGGATATGTAACATGTACAAGTCAGCTGCAGAACTTAATGAATATACATTTGAGACTTAAAGCCCCTTAACCTATCTTTGGTAAACCAGTCTACTTTTTGTGAGACAACAGCACTGAGGAACAAATCTGTGGTGCACAGCATGGATATGCTTCACTTTTTCAGTAAGACTAATTCGGTGTTAAAAGCTTATGGGTTCCTGACAATTTCTCTTTGAACGCTTACCTTTACCGTGATGTACATAGACAGGAGTCAGAACAGAGGCAAAAACAGATCCACTGGAGTTGTTCTCAGTATTAAAAGAATCCCTTAATTTTAACTACTGTAATTTCAAAGATACAATCTAACATTCTGGAGGTTAACAGAATGACTCTATGCAGAGCTTTCATGGAAAGCTATCATATTATAATGATAGTATTCTTAATCTATAATTAATAAAATCACAATAACTCAGCAATATATTAGCTGGTCTTCTCTATTGTAGATATATTTTTAATTTGATCATTGCTTTCTAGAGCTGACTTGGAACCGCTCTTCCATTACTAATTTTTCTCTGCTTTTGCATATCATTTTAGTGAAACAAGTAGAAAAATATAATTTTTTAAAAAATCCTGAAAAATATTCAGCAGAGAAAGACATGATGACTGTCAGTAGAATCAATTCATTTCCATAAAAGATCTCAAGTAAATTTTATTTAATGTGACTTTTCAGTTTTTTGTAAGATCCAAAAAACAAGAATATCACTGCATTTCAAAAATAATTTAAAAATGAAAACATAACATACCATTTTTAAAAAGGGCTTGTATGGTTGGTTTTTTTTTTTCCTGAGATGGATTTTGTCAAAATTGATGCAATCCTGTAGAATATATCATTTTAAAAAATCAATATTTTTAATTAGGAGAACATTCCTCTGTAAGTGTTTCAATCACCTCTTCTATTGACTGCTTTCCTCAGCAACTGACCCAGACAAAAGTGTGTTTTCACTGAGTTGCTTGACCACTCAGATACAACCCAAACTAAAATAACTAACTCCAAACTACCTGCTTTACTAATGCATACACTGTTGTGATAAAATCAGGCCTGACACTGCTTTGCCTGGCAAAATCTTTCTGTTCCGCTGAGTTTCATTTCCTATCAAGCCTTCATTAAACTTCTTTTTCACAGTTCCATGGTTCATCTTCCCAGCCGTGCTAACTGGAAAAGGTCTAAGAGTGTCATATGCCTCATCACCCATGCAATAAATGAGGATGTTTACTTGGACTTCATCAGAGAGTGCCCCTGATTACTTCTGTGATGAAAATCTCTGACCCTGTAGTGACTTGGTGAAATTAAAGGATGAAGCTTCAAAACACTTAATATCATATTTCCACAGCTAAAAGATCCTTATTTTGTCAGTATAAATGCAGTCATAAAAATATAAAGCTGAACATATTACTTAAGAGAATAAAGTTCACATTTTCATTTCATATAATTATTCTCCGGAAACTGACAGCAAGGCAGCCTCCCACCAAAACCAGACAAATACTGCATTCATAGCTTCAAGATAAGCCACCCAGCTGACGATCTCCACCCTGGCTCCTTTTCAGCCTGCAGTCTGAAGCATATCCTTGAACTTGATAGACAAAACATTATTAAATTTTACTGTGGATTGCTTTTTTGTCTGTAAGGTACTTAGAGGAACATTGCACTGCACCATTTCAGATTGCTGCAGTAATCATCCAAAGACAGTAACATTTGAAATTACAGCTAACAGGCAAACCTTTAACCGAAAACTGAGTGAAAAACTTGAGATTGTCTGGCTTAGCACTTGAGCTGGCTATTCTCTCTGAAATATTTCAGGTTTGCATCAAATAATTTGTGCAGTTAGTAGTCCTGCTGAAGTAGAAAAAAGATTCCCAGAACTGTGGGAAATTTGATGTGAAGAGAGTAAAGAAAGAGACAAATCTTAAGCCTTGCAGAAATCCAGCCCACTGAAAATTAAACAAAAATAAATCTATAGGGTTCATGCTTTTTTGCAGGATTCTCACAGGGTCAGTACTCCATTCATTTCCAGATATGCAGAAGAAAATAATATTCTGAAACCCAAATCTGATGGGCGGTTTGTTTAATGTTACTACTTAGCTTTGAAGTGAGATCTATTCTATTCAGATTACTTTGAAGCTCATGTACCTGTGAACACTGAAATTGTCTAGGTATCGATCAGAAGGAGGAAAAAAAAAAAAGGAAAAAACCACTATCACAAAGTTCTCATGATCAGTGATGCTAAATGAGATAGCTGTGTATATATTTCACATATCCAGCAGAAGAATGGTGTGTAAAGGACTGGATTCCAAAGGGCAGATTGTCAGCAGAGATTTAAAGTTTATTACCCATTTTTAATAAACACAAACTGATAATAAGAAAATAATAGTGAATTATATATTATATCTATTATATATTATTATATATGTTACCTATTTCAAATTATATGAAATAAAAAACTCTAGGTCCTCAGTTTCCAGATGCTCTTTTCAGAAATGGTTATAAAATAAAAGTCTAACTGAAGTCAGTGGGACTAAAGGTGCTGAATCTCCAAGCCCAGAGCATTCTCACTTCTGAGAATAACCTTTACTGGCTACATTTCCTACGGCAAAGGCGCAGTAGAAGTCAGTGGCACAAACTAAATCCTCACAATATAACATTTTCAGTAAAATTAAAACAGACAATAACTATGCAGCTTCTTAGCATGTTAACCTAGAAGAACAGCATTGCAAGAATATACTGTGTTGCTATAAAGGCACCATAAGAATATGCAAAATCTTATGTTTTATTAATTTGTCCAGTACACTTTCTCTCCTTGCTTGTCAACAACTGCCTGAAAAGCAGGGATGGAGGTTTCTAAACCAAGCTTTTTACACAGGCAAAGGTTATGATTGTTAATTGTGGATACTTAGAAAGTGAAAGATGCCATGACATGTGATACAGTAAAACCATAGATAGCAATTTTGAGTATGCAAGGCTAACAGCTTTAAATTATCACCCCAAAGCAGCAATTTTTAGAAGATACTTGTTATTTCTATTCAAGCTGAAGGCTTCATTCAAGCTGAGAGAAGCTAGCTCTGTTTCACTCTGTGTATTCCCAACCCCATGCCTGATTTTTATTTCCAATTTTGTTACTGTATAAAAACATTACTGTATAAAAATACATTTCACATTATTGTGGCTTACCTAAACAATAGTTATCTATGTCTTTATGTATGCCTTAAACATGTTTACATTTTACCAGCTCATAATCTCTTGTCCAAAAAGAAATGTACATCCTTATCTTTAAAAGTTGATGATGGAGAATGAAGAAATTAAGCAAAAGGACTGAGGGGCTGAAAACCATTTTTACATACATAGATTTATCAGGATAGATTTTAAGAATATTGGGATTATAGCCCAAACTTTGGTAATATTCTTCAGATATTATTGTAGACGAGAACACACAAGCACACTGATTTTAAACTTCTTATTTTCATCTTAGGTACACTAACTGGGTGTTTACAAATACACGTATCTAAGTGCACCTCCTCTGTGACATGGGAAGTAATTTACCCAGGAAAAGGGTTCATCAGTTCTGCACAGGGACACTCAAAGTGACATTTCTCAATAATGGTCTGAAGTGTCAGAAACTGTCATAACATAGTGTATTGATTTAAACTGCATACCTACCATATGACTTTGCTGGGATGTTCTTAGGAAGTATTTATATGCTAATATCATTCTCTTCTATATTTTCTCCCCATATAAGAAGTTGAGAAATCCAAATAACATTTTGAGAGTTGCTCAGGTCTTCTAATAAGACTTAATCATAGAATCATAGAATGGTTTGGGTTGGAAAGGACCTTAAAGATCATCAAGTTCCAACCCCCCTGCCATGGGCAGGGACACGCCCCACTAGACCAGGTTGTCAAAAGCCCTATCCAGCCTGGCCTTGAACACCTCCAGGGATGGGGCATCCATCACCTCCCTGGGCAACCTGTTCCAGTGTCTCACCACCCTCACAGGAAAGAATTTCTTTCTAGTACCTAATCTAAATCTCCCCGCTTCCAATTTAAAACCGTTACCCCTTGTCCTGTGNTATCACAAAGTTCTCATGATCAGTGATGCTAAATGAGATAGCTGTGTATATATTTCACATATCCAGCAGAAGAATGGTGTGTAAAGGACTGGATTCCAAAGGGCAGATTGTCAGCAGAGATTTAAAGTTTATTACCCATTTTTAATAAACACAAACTGATAATAANTCCTCATAGGAGAGGAGCTCTCCAAGGAACTCTATTTGCATGAGAATGTTAAGAACACAATACAGTGAAAAATCTGAGTATCAAATTGGCCTTGAATTTTACCAGTGTAAGTTACGCTTTGAGAAAACAAATATCTAATCGTCTTTGTAGATTAGACCTTTATTATGCTATTTTCAATAGATCTCAGCAAGCCATAGTTTCACAATCAGGGAGCATAAACACCCTCCACTATAAAAGATGTATATATGAAAAAATCCAGCTGAATTATAGTAATGCTCTTTAATACAGAAGTCAGTAAATGTATTTGGCATACAATCTAATCCTCCACACTGATTAAGATGCTTGTTTTATGACATGCACCTGATCTTTTGTATTAGACTAAGGGCATATTTCACACTACATTTCTCATGAACATGCAACCTTCTTACCTATACAAATAATTCAATGCTGTCATTTGTAAAAGGAATAATACTGAAAGGTTTAGCAATAAAAGTAATTAATTAGCAACATTTTTGTTTCAAAGGCTAAATGATTGTCTGCTTTTAAAACAAATTCTCATTTTGCTTATTATGATTGCTGTGCTGTGCAGCTACAGTGAATTCCTGGAATACTTAGAGACAATCTGTGTCCCAACGCAATATTGTGAGTTGAATCTAACTGCAATGCTTTAGAGTGATCTAATGGTTATAATAGATTCAACTACAATTCAGCAGACCTGCATTTGCCTCTTCATTTTGCTAATCTTCTGCTATTTTACCACAGAGAAATCACTTCACTTCTCTGTTCTCTGGCTTCAACTTTTTATACTGCTAGCTTTTGGGCTTGGGGACAGTTTTCTATTATGCACACACGTGATTGAGCACAATAAGACCTCGATCATACAAATCATACAAATATAATAATATTCTTTACTAACTACTAATCTTGACTTTAGTAATGCTGAATACTCTGACATGACGGTTTTCTTACCATTTCTGTTCTTCATCTCTTTCTCAAGTAAGAATAAAGTCCCTAGATAATAATATTTTTTTTCCTACTACTAACTATATTACAGAAATAAAACTTGATCTTGGTTACTTAATGGAACTCTTTTTTTTCCCTCTTCTGATTTCCATATCCTAACTGAAACCATTTGTATCTGGGACACATCAACACTGAATTGTATGTTTGCACCCTTTGTACCTCTTAAATAGTCACTTATGCAGAAAAATAGACATGATATGATCATTTAAAACAGGCTAGGGCAAGGTCAGCCAGTGAGTTATGGGATTTAACTTTAATCTTTGCATTAAAAATGCTAAGGGGAAAAAAACAAACACAAAACACAGAAGCTATGGTAGCATCTTACCTCGTAGAAGAGGAGCATTTTCAGGAAGCCACTTGAAGCTTGAAGCCATTTCTTCAATAACATGAAAGCTGATGCAATGGGAATCACTGTGCTGGTGAACTTCTAAGCTGGTACTATCAGAGCCACAACTTCTATTTTTATCCAGTTGTCTTGAGAGCTTGCATTTAAGAGCTGAATTTGCACATTTAGATCAATAAAGAACTGTACGTGGTTTATGGTGACAGAAGCTGAGTAACCAAGTAATAAAAAACTATTTGAAGCTACATAATAAGATGGTTTATTTCATAATCATGGTAGGAGTATTTATAAGGTAAAATACTTTTTTTGTAACTATTTTATTCTTGTTTTTCCCTGAAAATCATTGAATCATAGAATCATAGAATGGTTTGGGTTGGAAGGGACCTTAAAGATCATCGAGTTCCAACCCCGTTGCCATGGGCAGGGACACCTCCCACTAGACAAGGTTGTGTTAAAGTTTTTTGAATATTATTTTAACACTACAGTCTGCTGAAATATTGGATATTGAATTCTGATGTCTATTGCTGGTGTTAATATATTAACTTCAATATATGAATTACATATTAGCATTAGTGACTATTGTACGTACTCTAATGGTTCATGTTGCATATTAGTTTAAAATATTTTCATGCCAGCTGTCAATATGTTTACCTCATTCTTCCTTTACCATATACAAACTGAGTACTTTTAGAAGATTAACTTCATTTTTTTATAACACTGGTTATACCACCATTTAATGTGTCATAACTATGAAAGCATTTAGCTTAGCTGTAAACATAGATTCAGTAGGTGTATACCAATGATTACTGTAGCTTATCTATTAAAGATTTAGACTGTTATATTATTTTGGTTAAATATTCTCCAACTAACTCAGTAGGACATAAAATCAACAGAAATGAGCTTTTTCAATAGAAACCATAAAATTTTGGTCTGTTTTATACCCTGCAGTGTCATAAAAAAAATAAATCTTTACGGAACTCAATAACTTTCTATTTATCTAAATAAAATATTGTGCCTGATTAGAGAGCTGTGATGTGTCCTTATACAGACGTATGCATTAGCTTCAACAGACATTCTTCAGCAGCAAGTTGATTTTTCACATTTTTCTTTCTGATTGTAATATTTTAATTGCTGTATTAGTTGTATATGAGTGCAGATTTTTAAATGCCACATTTCTGATTTTTTGCTGGTCCTGCATAACAAGTGTATTCTTTTATGAATAAATATATCTTTTTTTGAATATTTTGTGAATGTAGTTTAATGATCTGGCATTTGTGCATGTGCATCAATATTTTTGTTAATTAGGTTATTTATGTTAATTATACCATTATAAAGTAGTCTACTGTAGTAAGTGAATGGTGACAAAAGGTTAGAAACTAAACAAAGGAGGAAAGCAGCATGGAATTTATCATTTCAGGTGCAGCAAATGCAACACAGCAATTTTTCACATCCCTTTAAGAGACATCATGCCATTGAAGCGCTGTAAAAATATACTTGGGCTTGCAGCTATTAATGTCTAAATTCTGCTGACACACTCCTGCTTGCACAATAAAAATCATTTACAATAAACTGCATATATGCAACAGCAATGTAACAATGATGTATTAGGGCTATAACAAAAGCATTGCTGTAACAGAAATATGTCTCCTGTTAGACCAACAGATACCATGGGAAAACAGGAAAGAGCTTGGGTGCCCAGACCCTTCCTTGAAGTCGAATAAGCAGTCTTCAAGGTTGAGAACAACTGTTTCAATTTTAAGTACAGTCCTTGGGCTAATAGGGGTTAGTACTTTAGGGAGTTTAATATATTGAATTTTGAAGGTGTAGCTTTTCCAGGTTTCTGAAAGAGCATCACAACTTTTATATAATATACCTTTCAGACTATACCTTAATCCCCTTTATAGCAATAAGAGACACAGTGCTGCTGGATTTTCTTAGCTAACACTGATAACTGTATAAAATCTTCTTTGTAAACATACTAAAAATCCCAGCTTGTAACAAAGATAACTAGTGCTTCTGTTGGAAAACTCTTTCAGAATCTGGTACATAGACAGTCACAACACCATAAAGGCACTTTTTAAGGGCTCTGTTTTGAAGTTATGCATATGTACAAGATAGAAAGCTTTTGTTGGGTGTGAACAACATGTACGAAAGGAAAGCACCTTCTTATATCAATGCATAATATTCATGCAAGTTTTGTTACACTATGTGTTCTCTATCCCTTTCTGAATACATGTGCAGAAATGGCAAGATCTCTGGGACAGGTTGGAAATTTCTCACCATTAGATCTCAGGGAACCGTGCTCTTCTGCTATTTCATTTTGACTCTGATGGAAATAAAAAAAAAAAATGTTAATGTGGAATCAGAACAGAGCTTTGTAAAATGAAATCAAACTGATTTTTTAAATATAGAAGTACAAAAAAAAAAGGCAAAGGGAAAAACCACAGGTCACATACATACTCCTTTTCTAGAACTCTTGTTTAGAATATTGCAATTGAAAGAAAACCCTACTAAAATCTGTTTGAATTTCAAAAAGAACTTTCAACTGCTGCTTGAACACTGAAGTTCAAAGATATACCGTGTTTCTGACTTTTATTCCTGTCTTCTTGACCAGAATGGAGAAGATAAAAGAAAATTTGCATCTCAACTTATTAAACTAATATATAACATGTTCTAACAGCAGATCAGAAATACATTGAATTGTAAAGGGCTTTAAGTACATTCTTTCATTATGTTTCTCACCTATACCTAACACTTTGCTATATATAATTACACAGCAGATCCCCATCGTCATGAAGATTTTAAGTCAGCATGCATATTCAAATCAAATATTTTAGTGGACATTTTATAATCAGCAGTACTTTTAGGTGCTTGGCAGATACATAAATTTGGAAGCTATACCCTCCACCAGATAGCTGCACAAGTTGCTAATTTTCAGAAGGGTAAGTCAACTTTGGTAGTGTTTCTGCACTATTATTATTATCTTTGCAGACTGGACAACACTCCCCTTCAAGCTTTGTGGAAACTGTATGATTTATTAAGGGACACTTTTCCACAGTACAGATAATTTGGCCATTCTGGAAAGAAACATTAGAACATTAGCAATTTTTCACCTGAAAAAGAAAAATGAAGGGAAACACCCAAATAGAGGTGCTATCACTATTTTTTAACTGCAGTCTTTCAGACCTTCAAATCAAAGAAATAGAAGTGAAAACCATGAAACATAGACATCAAATACCTTCTTAAAAAAGAAATAAGTTTAATTTATTTAAACAAATAAGCAGTAATTTTAAAAGTTGCCAAACAAATTGAATGTTTTCCGAGGTTAACTCAAGTTCTAAGAGACAAACATTCTTTTTCAGGTGTTCAAATTCATACCGGTGTTTTCTAATTTGCCCTTTTTAGTGAGGAATAGGCAGCGTTTCAGTTTGCCTTATGCACTGTGCTACGCCAATGGAGCTTCCACGCAGAACAGAGCAGAGGCTTCCAAACTGAAATCCAGCCCGATAGAAAAGTTTATGCCACAAGTATATTTTGTTGTGTAGATGCCTGGGATTTTTCTTTTCACAGTAACTGTGTATCAAACAGCCACAANCTGTTGTGTAGATGCCATTTTCACAATAACTGTGTATCAAACAGCCACAATGATTTTTGACTTTGTTTGGAGTAGTTTCGGGTTTGTGGGGGTTTGGGTTACTTGCTTGTTTTTGGTTTTGGTTTTGTTTTTTTTTAAGATTTGACTTTGACAGCTGATTGTTTAAACAAGATGTATAATATGGCAAGAAGGTCACATGATTAAAAAAAGGGCAAACGTCTCAGTAACAAAATGAAAAATCGTGTGTCTGTACGGCTTATAGCAGTAAAATTCAAGCCAACAGGAACAGTAACCAAAGGTCTGTAGGATTCTGAATCCTACATAAATAATCCTTTTTCAACTAACTGCATGCAAGCAGTTCTGATGGGATACAGTAATTTCTCTTACCTATATAAGGAAAAATGGAACAATTGATCTTTAAGACATTTCATACAAGTTAGTCTTGGGAGCTGATGTTTCCCAGGTGTACAAAGACGGATGGAGAATGCAAGGTATATCGAATTCCTAATGCACATAGGACATATAGAAGTGTTTATATACTGTCTCATGCCTAACCTAAGGGAAATGAACAAAACTTAAGAGGTATAGAGACCTGTTGCTTTTTCCCTACCCTATGCGAGTTTCATGTCAAACACAATGTTATGGTTTTATATCTTAAAGTAGATTTTTTTTTTTACTCTGGTGGCTAGCTAAAATGTTTGGGGACAAGGATGCAGTAGTCTCTCTGCAGAATAGACAGCAGATATGTCTGGGAGATAAAAGCAGCTACTGGACTGTATCAAAATCAATTAGTAGCAGTCACTTATTTTTCAAGATTATAATCCCATGGAGAAGACTCAAAATAGCAGAGACGAGGAGTATCACAATTTAGTAAATCACTGTTCTTAGTAAGATTAGAAAAAAAAAGCTTAAGAAACCCTTAAACCTTGAAACAATTTTAAACCAAAAAAACCTCAATGTGGGTTATCTATATTTTCACTGTTTATTTTTTTCTGCCCATAACATATCTATGGTTAATATTTAATTTTCTCCAATTATTGCACTTTGATCTGTATTTCATGTTAGTTACAAGAAAAATGAAAGACCTACCCAAAAGATTAGGCAGAATAGGCACCATCTTCTGTTTTGAAATTTAAATTAAATTTATTAATATTTATTTAAATTTATTAAAAGTTATAAAATTAAATTTATTAAATTAAATGGTTTATATTATTGAAAGAACATGGCTACATGCCCCTTCACAGTAAGCGTGATTCTTTCATTTCACAGCATTTAACAAAGTTGCTCTAGAAACTCTTATGAAAGAGTTTCATATCAGAATAGAAAGTGCAAGTCAGGATGCATTATTCTGGAAGCAATTTACAGAGGTTTTTTTTTCCTCTGAATTTGAGTCCTAACATTTTTATTTTGCAGAAATGCCAAACACTAGCAAGTTTAATGAAATTTGTGTGTGGAAAATGAAAACATATCTTTAAATACACCAATCTGTTCTCCATGCACTGCAATCAAGTCCTAGGATTCTTAATAACTTGTTGAAATAGTACAAAATAAAAAAGACAAACCATGCCTCTGATACATGTATACATTTTTTCAGAGTTGAAACTTTCCATCAGCTCAGGACAGCTTTAAAGCTCAAATCCTAGACACAAAGCTCAAATACTAGACACTCTGCAACATGGTGCTTAAAATCACTAGTCGCATAAACCCTAACTATTCTGCAGATGTCTCTCTCAAAGCCATGACTGGCAAGGCAGCTCTCTCTGGCTCCCTGACCTCTAATACCATTTATATATAAGTATGACACTTTTGAAGAGCCAAGATAAGAAGATGGCCTCAGAGTCTTCCTGACCTTGCTCCATGCATTCATACAATCAGGATCTCAGAGACCCAAAGCTTAGTGGCAGGTTTCCTGAGACATCTGAGAGCTGGCTTGGCTTGGCACTTCCTGCTGATCTCACACGAGTTTCTAGCAGGCGATGCTGGTGTCTGTCTGACAGGTACACCTCAACCCAGTTTTCTGTTCAACATCACCACAGTGTACGATAGAGCAGGTTGAGACATTTCAGTTAAAAGAGAGCAAGGTCCCAAATTTTCTTCCTTTTTGTAACCTAATGGTTATTAAATTTTATGCTTGAATGTTTACATTGATCATAGAATCATAAAATGGATCGGGTAAGAAGGTCTCTTAAAGATCATCTAGTTACAACCCTCCTGCCATGGGCAGGGACACCTCCCACTAGACCAGGTTGCCCAAAGCCCCATCCAGCCTGGCCTTGAACACTTCCAGGGATGGGGCAGCCACGACCTCCCTGGGCAGCCTGTTCCAGTGCCTCACCACCCTCACTGTAAAGAATTTCTTCCTAATATCTAATCTAAATCTCCCCTCTTTCAGTTTAAAACCATTACACTCATCCTATAGTACAATATACATTGAACTATATATACAATCTATGTACAATGCATAGAAGATGATTTCTGAAAGCAATAACACATTGGGCTCAGAGCTAATATACTTACCCTCATATCCAGGGATTATTTGCAAAGCAAATCCAGACACCTCTGATGTAAGGACTGGTGATGCAGGCACATGTTGCAAAAATTTCAGCCTTTACTCACTGGGACTTTTGATCATACAAGGTGAAATATAAGCAGCAGCTATTCCAAGATAATCTGCTTATCGAAAAAGAATGAAGAAGTTTCTCTGTGTATGATGTGACCACTTCATTATAGATAATAAGGAGCATGGCATGACCTCATCACTTCAGGAAATTTTAGAGAATCATCTCTGAAACTGAAAACTAATACAAAAGAAAAGTCATAAAGAATAAATGTTGTCATAAAAGACTTGTAAATCAGTTCATTTCTGTTGTAAACAGGCTGGTTTAGGGTTCAAAGCTGTAAGTCAGTCAAATAATTTTGTCTTGGTGGAAATGACCTTTAGCAGATCCCACAAGATGTATGAAATAGTCCCTCCATTTAATAACTTAAGCCATTCCAAAAGGAAATATAGCACTTAAAGCATTCTTTTTCCTCAGACAAATCACTTTTGAGATAATGAATGGTGGCCTTAACAGGGAATTCAAAACTTGACCCAATAAAATAACTAGTTTAAAATAATTACCAGCTCTACACGTGTAAGATGGACCTGTGTCAAAAGTAAAGAACTTTAACCCAAACAAAAAAAAACATTAAAAATAAACAGAAAATATATGTGATCATATGCAGAAAGAATTGCTGGTCATTTTATGCCGGTAAAGAGTCTCAGCATACCTAAGGAGAGGCAGCTCATCCATCTGAGCTGGTGGGGCTCCAGCACCCAATAAAATACAAGGCAAATGCACTGAGAAAAGTCACTCTATTTGCCATGTCTGGGTAAGAACAAACCCTAATGGGCTTCAAAAACATATACGATTTTCTGAGACGTTGGACTATAATTAAAACCTAGCCTGAAGTGAATAAATACATTTTTTCTTCAAGACAGCACTATCTTTTGAATACAAGGAATGGTGCAATACAAATCTGTGCAGTTGGGCACTCTGCTCACATACACCATGAATGCTTAAAGAGGAACATCGGTAGGCTTGCACTAATGACAGTTTTCTGATGGAACCTCTAATTTGACAGAACACTGTACCTCAGGGACTTGAAAATTTTTTTTTCCTAAAATGAAAGCCTGAAATATGAATTTCTATCACAGGTTGTGAAGTATAATTGTTAGAAGAGCACATGTTAGTGAAAACTGCACATAGCTCAAAGACTCATAGAAATGTCTTACAAATTTTTCCCTTGGTGTGTTCTTATATGATAGTATACTAGAACAGGATAAATACCAAGTGAGTCCACCCAGCAGTAATACCCATTTACTATACTATATGGTATAAAGGATTCTCTTGCAGCCTTTGGTGTTCTTAAGAGCAAAATCAAGCTGTTTTATGCTTCAACGTCCTCCACCACAGCAGTACTTAAAATTAGAAGTGGTATATACAATTTATATGCTAACTATGGTAACAAATCTAACTTATGTACAATAAACTCTTTTCACAGCTTAAATGGGAATTAACTGATTGAATGTTGTTTTGGTTCATTTCAAATATATTTCTTCACCACTCCAATCATTCAGATATTGAACTGTTACAACGCGGTCTACCGGTTGCATACGGAATGTGCAGAAAGCTGAAAAAGTCTGAGTACACTGAGGGACAAAGAATAAAAATCATACTGAAACTGTGCAGTGCTTGGGCTTGGTGGAGATTTTTTGTTATGCCTGAAAGTGTTATATTTTATTTATAATGAATTTACAATTTTTGTGTTACTGAATGCATTTAGAAATTACTTCTTCAATTGCCAATCTCTCCTTTTTACTGACCACAAAGTTACAAGGTTCATATATTTGACAAATAAAGCTGAAAGGGGACGTGCTTCTCTTCTCCCTTTCAGCAAAGATGGTGAAAGTTAGCACAATATATTAATGTTGAGATTAACGTTTAATGCCTACTTTCAGAAACACTTATTACCACACCAGATGGGTTCTCCAATTCAACTGTTTTCTAAGCCTGTGCTATTTAACCCTTTACATACATATTCTTTCAAAATGCATACCTTGTTAAACTCAACCTTCATTTCAAATATGAAAGTTTAAAATTTTTGTCCTAGATTCCTTGGAACATTTCTGGTTTTCTCTCATTTTTATCTCCTTTTTTTTTTTTTTATTTGGTTATCACAAAGGTTGGAGTTTAACCTAAATTCCCCTAATTTGGTCTTGTTGAAACTTTTACTCAAAAGTTAGCGAGGGCAGAATTCCATTAGCCCTATTACATTTGGCTTCATTGGTTTTTGTGCCTCTGAGTCAGGTGTCAAACTAACACAATCCAACATGATCTATGCTTCTGCTATTGATAATCAAGTATGTACATACAGGCTGCACTAGTATGTTTCTGTGCATGGTCCTGCATGTCTACCAATCCATCTCTAATGAAGATGTATGTGTACAGTGACAAGATTTTGCTTTTGTACATAAGATTGCACACAAAGAATAAGTATTTTATAAATATATCTACAATCAGAGCACTGAAACACTTTTCTCCTTTTTATGGTGAAAGAATTCCTTCCTCTTTATATGATATTCATCTGGGCACTTTCTGCTTGTATGCTGTTTTCTAAATTTCAACCTCCACTGTCATTCAACAACAGTAAATTACATCACCTGTCCCAGTGCTTTGTTCTTTTCATAATCCTGCATTATGTAATTTACTCCAAACCTGAAATTTCAGATTCTCAGTGCTGATTTACTTCTGGGAAAAGGGATTGCTGTAAATCAACAGCATTAAGAAAGAAAAGAGACAGAAAAAAAAGAGAGAAAAGAAATAAACATAGAATTCCCTTATAATGCCTTCACTCAATTGAAATTAATCTTCCCTCATCTGTTTCAGTCTTTGGAAAAATCTCATTAAATTACACATCAGTGTGTTTTCAGTGTTGATATGCTATTTAATCTTCCCTTTCCTTCAACAGAAATTTAGCTAATAAATATTTTTTTAGTTTGAAAACAAATGGCAAAAGCAAATGTGCAAATTCATTTGGTTCTTACCTCAAATAATTGCAAAGGCCCTAGAGAGGCACTCGGTATATTTGCAGTTAACTCAGTTCCTGAGTTTCAAGCTCTTTCCAAGCCTGTGAAAGCCATGAACTGCCAGCTCTTCAGTTAGAAGCGAGTCAAGAAAAGTTCCATATATACTGTGGAATAAGAGAGATGCTTCCCATGGGTTTCTTTTTATTAAAAAATAAAAGGAACTCCAGCCTTTTCCTAGATATGAAAGCACACACTTTCTCCAACTCAGTGAAGTTCTTGAGAAAACTTTTAAATTTAAGCATGCCTATTAAAACTACTTGCGCATAGGCATATGTAGAAATAGGATCAGTGTTTCCACCTTTTCCTCAGAAATTTTCTATTCTGATCACTTATCCTTCCCCACCCCACTCTTTCATCTAGATAACATCTAAAGAACTTCAGAGCTACATCAAATAACAATGTATTGGAGAGACTCCCTCAACAGAAGTCTCCATTCAAGCAACAGAGAAGGCAGAAACCTGTTTCATAAGAATATTCCTTCTTTACACTAAAGCTTGACTTCTTTCCGCTTAGAGTACTCCCCCAGTACTCTAAGGCAATACTGAAGAAAAAATCTTTTCTTCATTATTTTAGAGCAGAAATTAAACTCAGCTTTTCCTGGAATTACTGAGGAGCTACCCTCAACTTTCTGGTAATAGGCAACAGGTGACAAATGGATGTACAGAGGAGGAGTTATTTTCCTGGTTACCTGTTGAGAAGGTGGGCCTTTTTGATCCCTGATACTTACGAGAGCCTTCAGCAAACTTCTTCCATACCACAGACGGTGGCCCTTCAGGGTGATTTCTATAGAGTCCTGGGAGGCAGGGCAAGATGGGATGTAAAAGGGACAGTGAAACACAAGCCATGGTGGGTGTTTATATAGGAAGAACTGAAGAGAAGAAATCCTGCCTTGCAAAACAAAAGCCAAATTCAATGCTCCTTCTGTGTAGGAGGTTACCTGGGACCCTCTGGGTGGTTGTTTTTTTCAAGTAAAGCACAGACAAGAACCCAGTCTTTCATTAGTATGGGTGAGACAGAGCTCATATATACACAGCCACAGCATTTCTGAAAATGCATTCTACAGTTCTGTGCCTGTCTCTTCTGCAATAACTGTCCTGTAATAACTTAATCTAAGTTCACTAATAATGAGGAGACTTCATAATTCTTGACCCCATTGTTTTTCTGCTATCTTTCAGCCAGTCAGAGAACCATTGGTTATTTCTCCCAGGAAAAGCTACTTCTTTCAGAGGATACTGATTAATCCATTAGGTTAAGTACTAGAGAGCAGCACCAGCAACGTGAAAGTAAATATTATGACTTTATTGATGCTGTGAATTCTATTTCCTATTACTAAACCTATTATTTTCAATGTGTTTGTGGAAGGAACACAGTGTTACAACATACATAGCTTTATGACACAATTCAGGAAAACAAGAGAGCTTTTGAAATTATGATAATTTTTTTTTGTGTTAAGTAATAAGTATAGCAGTCTACGAAATTTGAACAAGGCATGAGATGAATGACCAACATAGTATAAAAGCCTAACAGTGGATGCTCTAAAGAACTCTCACAAATAATAAATAAAAACTTCATTGCAAACAACTGTCTGAACAGATGTGGAAAATTCCTACTGAATCACTGAGTCATCTTTACAAATAAGTAAAAAAAAAGCAAAAATGGATCAAAGAAAGTCTGAGGAAGGAATAGTTCCTCAGACTATTAGCAAGGAATAGATGAATTATCTCTACTCATTGTTTACTTCATTATTCTTTGAAATTCTGGGAATTCCATTAAGCTAGTATCTGACAGCCACAGGCTGTTGGAAGGTCAGGCACATATAAAGACATCTATAAACTTTATCATCACTAGGTCACCTAATAGCAAATTTCTTTTCAAATTTCTCTTATATCTGGCCAGTAGCTCAGTGATGTAAGAGGTTCCTTCAAAAGCATCATGTGAAGTATCTCTTGTTACTCTGTGTCTGTCTATATATCCATTCAGGAGTCATGCAACACTTCCGAAACACAGGCAACAGCCACTGAATAGTAGCTTCCTGTTTGTTTCATCCGACTGGACTGTTTCTCAAAGGCTGACAGATTAGATCAGCTATTGACAATGACTTTTGCAAAAATGAGAAGGGTAAAACATTTGCTAAAAGAAGACTTCATTCTTAATCATTAAAAGATGATGGGAAAATGATGATTTTGATGATGACAGGGGACATATCCTAAATGAATAAATAATGTACAGACTGTTTGCTAAATTATGCTCTCCCTGTCCATACATTCAACATAATATGAGTTTTGGTAGCAACGTAAAAAAATTCCGTGTGAAAATCTATTCTGTGTAAGTTCCATTCGGCTTGTAACTGAGAATATGCGTAGCTGATATAGTTCTAGCTGCTCTTGCAATATATATATGTATTTTCTCTGTATACAACCACAGAATTTCAACCTTGCAGAATTCAAATACATTTTGCTATGCTATTCACCTGTGTATATGGAGCATTCTCATCTCAGGAGTGGTTTCAATTTACTCATCTCAGTAATGGCACCCGCATGGCACCTAGGAATGTCTGTGAGACAAACGTCAGCTGGAAGATTGAAGATCTTAAAACCATTTACCTCCTTCATTCAGTCCCACAAATTCATCTTCATGGATATGCATAAGGAGCCTATTTCATTCTTCACAGACCAATAACTAAATTTCTGATTTTTGAGGGTTTTTTTATTAAGATTAAGGTTTGTCTAGTCAATTCTACTTTAGGATTACACAAAACATGACATCAAAATTAATTTCAGAATTTGGAAATGCAACTTTTTCACAGCATCACTGAAACAAACAAATAACTAAAAAATTAAGCTACATGTATGTGCTAACTAGTTTAGGAAGAAATAACAATATCATATGGCTGGGAACAGGAAAGGAAGCATAGTAATAATCACATCTTCTTTTAAAATGCTCTTAACCAAGCACTTTCTAAAGCACCATCTGTGCTCTCTTGTCATAAAAATTAATTAAAACACAGGAAAGGTATTTAAAAAAAATTAAAACAGGAATCTCAAGAGAATTGCGAAGTACAAACAGTTATTGCTACAGACAGAGCTGTAAAAATGCAAATTCCTCCTCAATGAGCCAAAGAGAAAGTTTTTCAAATGAAGTTGTCCTTTGTCTTACGCATACTATGTGTTATTGCACAATTTCATGTAAGTGCATTCATGGTTAATTCTTGCAGAAGATAAACTTGTGTAATACCACATAAACACAGAACATAATTCACATTTTTTCTTAATTATAGCAGACTAGGTATCACCTCCACTAAAACTGTAATTTCATTAAACTCACGGGAATCAGCTTATGCTTATTGTAAATAAAAACTGACAACTAAGAAGTAAGGAAAATTTTTTCAACATGTTTTATAAATATATTTTCCAAATGTGGACTTCTCCAAAAGATAATTGTTTAGACTGATGTTTTACTGGGTAACAGCAACATGTATTAATGGGCAGTTCAAATACAATATTGAAAGAATCAGATATAATTTATTTATTTTCACCAAGTACTCTAAGTTGAAACTCTCAGACTATTCTAGAAGAAAATTATGATGGTGTAACAAGAAATTATAATTTTTCAGAGTGATCGATCCACTTGAAAAGTCTGGTGTAAAGTGAAAAAACAGATCTGCTCCTTCAAAGCTCTGATGAGTTTCACTTCAACAGCAAACCGAAAAGTTTTGAACACCACTAAGTGACTGCTTTTTTCCCTCAGTTGCATTTTTATGTTGATTATTTTTGGTATCTGAAATAAAAAATAAATATTGGAAAAAAACAAATAACATCTAAATAACAGGTTTCACAACAAAATTAAACACTCTATAGTGAGAATTAAACAAAAATTGGAGAAAACTCAAAACTGCGTTCACCTCCTTATGTTATTTCTACATGAGATGAAAACTTTTTGGAACTTCAAAGGAATGTAATGCAATTCTATTACATTAGAGATGCCATTAATTTGTTGTCAAGATCCTAGAAGCAGAATCCTTTCCTGAAGAGGTTTTTCTGCTCTGTTGAGTGTTGAGACTCTTTGCCTTGACAAATCAAAAGGCACATTTTATACAACATATAGCTAAGAAAGTTTCTGTCTTTCAGGAAAATAATAGTATTGCCATTAACTGAAAAGAAAACAAAAAATGCCTCATGACTGAAGCAAAGCAAGCACAAGAAACAAAACCTACTGAATAAAGCAAAATAAGGCAAAGAACACAAAACTAGCTAAGCTGAAACAGACCTACGGCCCAGTTAACTTTTCAGCAGTTATCAAGATGTATAGTTAATATTCCTTATGGCTAAAACTCAATCAGTTATTTACCACATTTCTCTTGACACTTCCAGAGAAAGCAACAGGGCTTGAAAATAATTCCTGTATAAAACCTTCAAAGTAAGTGTTCCTTAAAGGAACCTTATTTTCTGTCTCCCAACCCCCTTAATCTTCTGTAAGCATTTTCTAAGCTTTTCTTAACTACATACATAATTTCTAAATATTTTTTTTTCCACATTAATCCCCTTTTTCAAATTGAAGCTCTGAAAATCTCATCACTTTTCACTGACACTTCCATGGTTACAGAATTGTTACAATATAAATGGAATTACTGGCAAAAATAATCCAAAATATTCTAGCTGTCACACCATGTCATAGTCAATGTACAAATTTCCTAAAACAGCGAATTATTGCATCTACTATAAAGAGACATTTTCGTATTTGTTGTTCAGGTGTCCTATGCAAAGGGAGCATTTCAGACAGACCTACTGTTTACTTGGACCTCCAAATGATTTTCCCAATATATTCCAAATCCTTCAGAGGCTGCTATGGAAATTACTGAGACCTGGGTAGAAGGGAAGGTCCTAGAATAAATAGGTAATTAGAAGGTAAGAAAAAGACAGAAGGAAAACTGTCTTTATTTGAAATTGGTTAAGGTCTTTGCCATTTCACCGTGTTAAGTCTTCTACTGTTCATTATTTTCATAAACAATATAAAGAAAGGAATGAAAAGCGAGGGAACAGTAATGAAAAAAAAGGGTTATTATGGAGAAGTGGAAAAAGAACTTATGAGATTGACTGACTTGGTAGATGAAATTTTAAGTAAACAAAGCTACACACATGGGGAAAACCACGTATAACTTCACACATTAAACAATTGACTCTGAGATAACCTTTATTATTCAAAAATGAAATCATAATAACCTGAAATAAAGATGATCAGATCTGAAATAAATCCAAAATAAATTCAAAACAATTTCTCAAATTTTGAAGATACTTTTTTTTTTATTATCTGAGGGGTAGGAATTACACTTAAATTCCAGCTACTTCACTTCCTTCTGGCTTTTTGAAAACAGTCTAACAGCACCTTTAAAAAATGTGTTTTCCAAAACTACTTCACACTAAAAGCAATCCAAAGGATTGCTCTGAAAAAGAGGATCAGGCTTTAAGTTTTTGCGCACTGCCACTGTTGAACATTCATTTGACACTGATGCTATAGAGTACTTGAATGGATATTTGAATCCTAGGTTCTACACAGAATTAAAGTTGTTCCAAAATTATCCATATAGGCTACAGACCATTTGTTTGCAGAGAAAACACCTAACTCAGAAATGCACAACACATGTTTCTGTATGGTTAGCAGAAATAATTTTTCCAAGGCACAAAACAACTTCTGAGCTTTTTGAATGGTGGAGCTGCAGCTACCCCATCACAGCTCATGTCAGGAGAACTTTCTGTTCTGCTTTGCAGTCTACTTCTGACTATCATTTAGTGAGCAAGGAGTCAGTACAGACCACATAAATTAGACACCTGGCATGACAAAAGCAAGGTTTTGCAAATGTGGAATACAGAATGCCTGTTTTACTGAAATGTGCCTTATGAAAGCAGGCTGCCGCTAGTTAACCCTGCCACTGCCTCCAAAGACCAGTACTATGAATGCAAAACTGAAATCACAGTCAATAACATATCTGAAAGGAAAAATCACATGTTGCCTATACAAAAAAGGAGATTGTAATTAGGGACTGAGATTCTGTTCTGACTCCTGGTCAGCTTGGAAAACAGTTGCACTAGTGTCTTCTTTCATTTGTTGGTAAGAGGCAGCCTTGCAGATATGTGCCTTGAGTTACATTTGACTGCTGTTGAAAAAAATATTGTGCTTGAACAACATTGATGTTACACCTTGCTTCACTGACACAAGCTGTTCTGCACCCCTTACCCATCTCAGCCGTTCATTCTCTTACTTGCAGGAATCAGTGCATTAACCTGAACTACCTTTACTTTAGCACAAAGAGGAACCACAGTTTTTTTAACTCAGGAAGACCACTGAGATAATTGTCTTTAAAAAACTAAGGTGGACTAATGTAATTTCTGAATAAAGCCCAAAATAATGACTTTTTGTATATATTTATAGCTCCAAGAGCATGTAACATTGACTACTGTAGAGGAATACTTGATTAATCCACAATCATTTAAGTTGAGAAGCAAAAGATACTTAAAAGGTAGGCTCTGTGTAAACAGAAAATCCCCAGCATGAAAATAAATTCATAAAAAGAATTACATGCATAACTAGCACAAGACTTGGCATTAGGACTGGTTTCCTAACGTCAGAATATACTCCAGTGACCTAAATATTATAACTGATGAATTTCAATTGTCAGCAGTTACTCAGAATGACAATCAAGAGATTGGAGTTAGTCAGTGTTCACAGGTTGTTGAAGTTCAAAGGTATTTGGAAATTATGACAGAGTACCTTGTCACAAGAAGACCGTGTAAAATCATCAGTGTCCACAGAAGGTGACATGTATAATAAATGTACCAATGCAATCATGACATTCAGCCTTTGTTCACGACGCTCATAAAAAAGAGCAGATATGTAACTAGTTAGACCTTTGCTCATTTAATATTTGCTCACAGTATAATAAAAGCATTTATCAATGAATCTTCAGACAGCTGCATAAGAACTCTTCATACAACTGACAAAGAATATTAATATTTCTTTTTAACTTTTCTTCACTTCTGCAGAATTAATAAGTCAATGTATTACTTTATCCATAGAAATCTTCTATTACAAAAAACGGTGCTATGTAACATAAAAAGGAAGTCCACTTCTTTGGGTGAGGTGATCCCTAAAATCAGGGTGCTTCATGTTTGCAATATTGCTATCAGACACCTAAAAAGTAGCAGAAATTATCACAGCAGGATCAGTCCAGGTCAGATGAAGGGAATGAAGATCATGCTCAGGTAACATACCAGATGTATTAAAATGTTCCTTCCACTAGAATAAACAGACAGGGTATGGGAGTCTGGTGAACCTCTTGAAGAGCGACAAGGACTGTGCCTCTTATGATTTTTGCTAGAATTTGGGGAAATCAGCAAGGGCAGAAATGTTAAATACATTTCTGAAATGACATAAGGATTAGGTGCTTTAAGTCGAGAGTGCTAAGTAGAACCAATCAGGCAATGAAAGCACAGAGAACTGCTCTGGGCTGCTTCCTCTAACAGACTCAAAATCGGTACTCTGTCATCCAGAGAGTCCTGGTTTGAGGTAAAATAGAACTAATTTTCTCTTCAGTAATTTTACTTTTTTAGCTGGGCCTCTTCTAACTAACTAAACTCTGAAATTAACAGCATATTGTTCAGAGATTGTTCACTCTCCCAGTGATAAGACCTGATTATACCAAGGAATGGTGTGTCATATAGATCCCATGGCAGAGGACTGCCAGTGCCTGTATTCTGAATCCTACCTTCTGCTAATGTTGGAATCCCTCAAAGAAATCTTTGTTTTAAAACCAGCATTGGTTGTTTGTTTTAGTCTACTACTACAGGTTACAAACACTGAGTTTGATAAATGATGACAGATGATGTTGCCTTCAAACTCTTTATATTTAAACCAGGAATACTGGCAGGTTAGTAAACTCTACCAGCTATGAAATGTAAGGGCATTTCAATCACCTCAAGATAGCTTCAGTATACTTATGTACAGTTTTTCCAGGTCAGTGTTGACTGAACCTAGAAAGCACTTCATTTTAAATATGAGCAATGTGAGAAAACGACTTGTTTTATTCATAAGTAATAAGTACTCTTTCAACTGTTAACTATGATCACCAAGCAGAACAATGGAATTCTAAAAATATATGCAAAGTCAGGGAAAAATACTCTGCGTTCTTCAGAGTATGTTAAATGTTTTGTAAGAAAAATACTCCTTCCATTGTTGAAATAAGTTGGTACTACAGTACAGCCAGAAAAGAAATATCAAGCTGGTGCATTTTCACTTGCCCTAGATACTATGAAATATCAGAACATATTTACAAAATGATAGAATTAAACTTAATTGTTACATAAAAAAGAGGCAGTTCTGAGACTCAATTTTCACTTTCCCTGAAGCGATATAAATCCATCTTGGATGGCAGTATAAAACTGAGAGCCAGGTTCGATAGTGTTCCACAGATGTTAGGGTTTGGGGGGGAGGTGTGGTTGCTTCATACTGAAAACAAAGACAGACTATCAACACAGCTAATTTGAATATAAAAACGAATTTGGGGAGTTATCTATGCCATATTTGACTTAGAGTTGGAAGGAACTCAACATTTTGAGTGCAGCCACCTAGCCAATACCTTATCCACTGAGTGGTCCATCTATTAAATCCATGTCTCTCCAATTTAGAGACCAGGATGTTGCACGGGACAGTGTCAAATGCCTCGCACAAGTCCAGGTACAAGATGTCAGTTGCTCTTCCCTTATCCACCAATGCTGTAGCCCCATTGTAGAAGACCACCAAGTGTGTCAGACGTGGTTTGCCTTTAGCGAAGCCATGCTGGGTGTCACCGATCACCTCTTTATTTTCCATGTGCCTTAGCAGAGTTTTCAGGAGGATGTGCTCCATGATCTTGTTGGGCACAGAAGAGAGACTGTTCAGTCTGTAGTTCCCGGAGTCTTCATTCTTGCCTTTCTTTAAAAATGGGGGTTGTGTTTCCCCTTTTCCAGTTGGTGGGAACTTCACCAGACTGCCGTGACTTCTCAAATATGATAGATAGTGGCTTGGCAACTTCATCCATCAGTTCCCTCGGGACCTGTGGATGTATGTCATCAGGTCTCATGGACTTGTACATCTTCAGGTTTGACCCTGATCTTCTCCTACAGTGGGCCGTACCTCAATCTCCCAGTCCCTGCGTTTGCCTTCCACAACTTGGACAGTGTGCCTGGAGCACTTGCTGGTGAAGACTGTCAGAAAAGTCATTAAGTACCTTGGTCTTTTCCATATACCAGGTAACAAGGTCTCCTGGTTCCTTCCAGAGAGGTCCCACATTTTTCCTTATCTTCCTTTTATCACTGATGTACCTGCAGAAGCTTTTCTTGCTGCCCTGGGAATCCCTGGCAAATGACAATTTGCCTGAAGCTGCATCTTTCTTTGATTAGTGAATCATCTGGATGCCTATCTTTGTATACGTGCTCGATTTTCAGATAAGATAAAACATAATTCTTAATCAGTACAGATAACCCTCTGAAATAAACCACACAAAGTCCATGAGGCTGTCAAGAACATCTAGACATAATTTTTCCCACTATTTCCCACTAAGCCACAATAAGCAGAAAATTATGCCTTTAAGTTAAGGATATGTGAGACAAAAAGATGGTTTGTCTGCCAACTTTATCACTAACTTATGTTTCACTGTCCTTGACAGGTTCTATCTGATAAACAACATGTGAGCTAAGGATCACAAGAACTGAAGTACAAAGGGCTTGTGCTGTTCTTTTCTTTGTTTTGCGGTGGGAGATATACAGAACTCGTAAGTAATTCAATGAGTGCATACAGTTTTGAGAAATGGAGCCATGTAGGATCTTTTAGGGAGCTAAAAATTTCTTTAAATAACTACTTTTAATACTTTCCTTTTAAATTAAAAAAGTATATTAGTAATGATTCTTATTATGAATGATAAAATAACCAGTCATATTAAAATTTTCCAAATATTATCTGTTACTTTGCAAACTGAAGAATAAAACCACGACCCAGTAACTATAAAAACAGAGTGAAAGTGGGAGAAGATGCAGATGAGTACACTGCAAGGAAATCAGGTAATGTTGGTCCTTCAGAAAGACCAAAATTGGAGCCTCCAAAAGTGGGACTATTGCTCCCTGTCAACACACTCCCCTTGGAAAGAACGCAGACTAAGGTAGGTTGGTTCATCATGCTGGCTGCACAAAGCCTGAAGCCTTTGGCCAGCATGAATACATCCTCAAATCTTTTAATTAAAAAATAACAGTAATGAACACCATTCCTAAGCCAGAAAACTGTCTTCTTTCAATAGCCACCAAACTTATCCACTTGAACTCTTTAATTTATTAATAGCATCTTCAGATGAACTTCTTTTTATTTTATTTGCATGTTCTATTTTAACTAATTTCCAGAAAACAGTGGATTTGCTCTTAATTTTCTAATTGCATGCTCATTCCATTTACGTAGATTAGTACAATGTATTCAGAACTGATTTATTTCATTTTCATCAGATAAGAAAAGATGAAATAAGGACAAAGGTAATTTGAAAGCTTTGGTTCTGCTTGCAGGTTAAATTTTGTATCATTAAAAGGGCTATTTTGTATGCCATTAAATGTAAGAGCAATAATTATACCAAATAATTTAAAGTTAGCTATTTCACTCTTCTGACAGGAGAGTTTCCTTAAAACATTTGTAATGATAAATGACAATTTTTTCAATTAAAACTGATTCTTGGAAATAAACTAGATAATTCACATATACATGACATAATTTTCTTCCATTATATATAGTATATTTATAGTATATTTATAATATATAGTATATATTATATATAATATATAGTATATATAGTATATATACTATATATACTATATATAATATATAGTATATTTGTTTGTTCCTACTGAGCAGCCTCTTCTGAAAATCAAGACACTAGGCGGCTGTCCCAGCATTCATTGGGAAAAAATGCAATTAAAAATGTGACACGTTTTGATCCTGGGAGAGAATTAGTTATCTTCTTTTCTTACTGCATTGACATCCACAAAATTGTCTTGGGAGGGCATAATATTAAAAGACAAATTTCAATATGTCATTGACCTATAGGTTATGGATCAAAACACAACACAGTCACCATTGACTAAAAAAATTAGAGCAGTCAAACCATTAATAGGTTTTAGTCTTCTAATTCTATTGATTAATCCTTACATTTCTTTAACTGATTCTATATTGCCAATTATTCTTTTTTATAAAGGCTGAAAAAATACATCAAGATTAAAACCAAGAACAGTTCATGGTTTGGGACCTGGTTTTGTTATATATTTATGCTTTTCTTGGTGGAAAGAATTTTTATGTTAAATTAGTAGTGTGTGCCATCCTTGTCATACTTAGTTTTGATAAGTGTTGGAAGAAATCCAGCAGCAGTAGACTTTTCTGAAAATCTTCTGGCAGAGATACTTTTTTTTAGATTAGGTCCATAAATATCTGCCCTCTCCAGGAAGAATTAATGTAAACATTATTTTTCAAAGGCTAGATTTGTATCTAGCAAATAGTGTGTCCTACTAGTAGCAGCAGATAGGTAAAAGAGTTAGTATTGAGGATGGAATGATTTTATATAACTCTCAAGGAGGAAGAGATAATATTGAGAAAGCTCTAGTCTTGTCCAACAAACCATTCTGGATTTGAATTCATTTGGTACATTCCTGCCTAGAATTTTTGGGTTTTATTTCATTGAAAAGAAATCCAGGTCCTGCTTCACAAGTCTGTTCCATGATATGGACCAAAGCAAGGTAATTAGGGACAAATGGGAGATTATCTTAAAAAATGCCAATCCAAACTACTAATGTAAACATACTGAGAAGACCTCATCTATGGCTCTGTAATACATACCTCCTGTAAATGTAACATCATCTACACTTTTCAGACAGGGACCAGACTGGGTGATTGTGTGTTTCAGTGAAATGCAAAGAGGAGAAAATAATCAGGTCATGATTCTCTGTTCTTCAGGTGAAATCTGTATCAAAGAAATATATCAGAAGCAAACTGCTAAGTAGGTTGGATAATAATATTACACTGAAGCACAGCTTTTAAAATACAGTAGTAAAGCTCCAGTAAGTGTGCAAAACTCAATAATGATGTGTGCATTTGGGGGTGTAGGTTTACCTATGGATGTATCTGATGTAAATGTAAACCTGAACACACACGAAATGTCTACATTGTCACCTGTCATATAGATTATTAAAAAAATCCACAATAAGGCCCACTCTTCTTTACTACTGTTTTTGTACATGTTCACATCCTGTTCTGACATATCAGTTTCTAGAATTTTTAGGAGGACAATCCAGTCAGACATTTGCATGAGTTCAAATTTTGATAGACTTTGCCTTCAAAAGATATTTTTGTTCTTTTGGGTTCAGGAAGTAGTATAGAACTCTAAAGTATGCTTCCATTAAGTAAATTTCTCATTTCCATTATGCTAAAGCTAAAGCTATTTCTAGATAGCATTTTTCCGTGGTGGAGAGAAGAGGTATAACAGTTAAGTTCATAATCTAGGTAGACTTCATAGCAAGAATTTTACTCAATTATATTCACCCACTCTTCTTCATCATGTTTCTGCATAAAAGAATTTAAATCAACAGTCATCCTGCATCTCGTTAGAGAAATGATTACCTCCATTGCATTCAACAAATGAAAGTGGACTTGGTACAAAGAGAGCTACAAGCTACAGGCTGATAGGAATGACACACTAAGTGATATGCCAAGCTGATTAAATAGAACTTCTTCAAATAGAACTAGTTATACAAAAAAGTGACAGATGTATATTTTCTGCTGGGATTTATACAACCATCTGGCGTTGTAATTTCCAGATGGAAGTTTCACATTAAGTTCTCACACTGAGATTCTAAGGTATTTCAAAGATCTGTGTTTTCCTTTTTTTCACGTATCTATGGGGTAGATGAAGTGCTCTCAGCATTCACAGTTGTTGCTGACTAAGGAAAGTTGAATTTTTGCATAGTATGAGGTCTATTACATTGCCAAATATTCCCTTAATAAATTCATTTTATTAAAAGCTGCTGCATGATTAATGAAAATAGTACCTTCAAAGACATTTTCAGAAAGTCAGAATTCCACAGCTCATAGCAAACTTTAAGGAGACAATTAAGCCATAAAATTGTTTTCAGTCTTGCATTTGAGTTTAGCTGCTATATTTAACTTTATGCCATAAGGCAGTCTCTCAAGCTTGTCTTTTTACTGTTTCAGAACAACTTGTTAGCAACCAATATTGTAAACAGAGCAAGGACAGATATAACAGGACTTAGGATACTGAAAATTCAAGTTAGGGATGACAAAAGCACAAATGGCAATAGATAACACTAAGATAAACAGGCAAAATTATATGTAGCTATATTAATAAAAAAAAAATAAAAGTTAAAATCTCTGGGAGTCATATGCAGTCTAAACTCACATACTTCACAGAAGTGATTATAGCTGAATAATCCTATGCACATGTGCTGATAGTGGGTGACGTCCAGGAAATCTCTGAGAAATTCACGAACAACTGTTATTACCTGTATAAAACCCTCACAGCATGACATCAGGGATGGACAGAGTATTTCTGAAATCTTTTCTATGATTTCCGCCCAAGGAAATTTGCACAGACACATTAATTTCAGATGAGGTCTTAGAGTTAGGGATCTGTTTGTTGTGGTGCAAAGAGAGCTCTCACATAGAGACAAGAGACATACATAGGAGATGTATATCACTTTTCTTTTTTCCTCCTGCTTTTGTATAATCCCAGATGGTCCTTTGAATATAGTTTAATATAAATTTAAACATCTCTTTCTACCATCTCACTAGCACAAAAAATGTCTCTTTGACTCAAAAAATAGTCCAGTTTTCTACTTTATACTTTTACCACCCTCCAAACTAACTCTGGGAGGCTTTTCTTATGTGCCTCGCTTCAAATAGTTCCAGCATCTCTCACTGGTTGATACAAGTTTCCTAGGACACCCTGAAAACATCTTTCAAATTCATACTCATATCAAGGCAACATTGATTCACATTCTGAACCACCTAGAGAAAAATCTACTAGATCTTTGTAACTTTCTTCCTATAATCAGAAAACAAACTCTGCTCCTCATGTAACACTGGATGGTTACAGATTTGGTAGGCTGCAGAATAGCGTGCAATAAATTCAGTGAAATAAGGTACACAGCAGCTTGGATGCAGCTGGGAGCAAGGGGGATCATTTAAAAATGGGGCTGAACTATCTCAGGCTCCTACACCATATACAAGAGAGGTGGGTATTTATTTTCCGTATAACCTTGGGCCAGCCCACAGCCACAGCTCCCTCAGAGAAACTCTCTTGATTCAGGATTTAGGCGTCTTTTTCCAAAAGACTGCAACTCCTAGGAACAGCTCTACCAGTATGGGATCACAGAAATCAGGAGCAGAATTATCTGTTTGAGCTTTCCGCCCCCTCGGCCTGACCCCAGCTGCTGGTTGGCTGCCTGTTCAAACCAGTGGCTCCCTTGTACAGGGAAGGGGAATGTACAGATGTATGAAAGTCTTTGACAAAATGACAACTCTTCTGCCTCCAGAAAAAGGACCTTGGTATTTAAGACAGTGTTCACTTGCCGAATTCCATCCTAACTTAATGAGCCGTGTAAAACTCAAAGCTTTCTTCAGGTACTATGGTTTGGAGAAGAACATGTGCTTCACAACAAAATCTTCCCCTCTTACTTCTTTGAGCTGCAGAGGTTATAAATACAACATATTTGACATTTCCCTTTGCCTTTCAACTCATGCTTGAGCTTCTGAATTTTTTCCCCCTTTCTTGTCCCTCCTATAGAGCGTTGTTTGGGCCACAGTTCCCTTGCGATTTGTATAAAGTAAGTATTTACTATGCCAATTAATATGTTTACAGAGTAGCTTCATATTCAGGGTAATGACCTATAACTCAAAAGCAGCTTGACTAATTTTCCTGTTACTTGCAGGAAAACACTATTGGGAGTTATCCCAGGAAAAAAAAATAATTACTGGATAACTACACAGTATTAAAACATTAAGAATCCACCTTCGGTCACATAGTTTCAAAATCTGTGGCCCTGAGGAAGCATAAAACTCATTTGTAGTCCTAAAGTATCTGCAGTTATTATAGTCTTTCTCAACTGCCACCAGAGGACAAATTATTCATTCAATATTATACACACTATAATCATCACAGTTGCAAACAACAGTAATTATTAACTCTGGTAAACGATAAGGAGTCCTCTTCAGCTGTAGTTAACACTAAAAGAAATTTGACTAGGTGGATAGTCTGAAGCTGTTAACAGGAAATAACACTGAAAGCAGGATATTTACTTTATTAGAGAAACTTTAACCACTTTCTCTGTTGGAAAAAATATAGATATATTTTTTTAGAGGCTTTTTGGTATTTATGATATTGTTGAAAGTAACATAAATGTTCAACAAAAGCTTTTTTGACAGGGCACTTGACCAAAAAACTGTAGCATTTTGAAACTAGAATTACTTATTCAAAACTTAGTTCACCATCTTTTTCCATCTATCCCTTCACATTATGTAATATTAGCATGGGAAGACATGTTAAATAACAATTCTAGCATATTAAAAATACTTAGTTTGGAATTGGATATTCCAACTGCTATCACTGTTCCAGAATAATGCAGATCTTTGCAGCAGTCTTGCCAAATTTTTAAATGCGTCTTTGGAAGGCTGCTGTAACTGACATATTCCTGAGGACAGTTTGCTTTTAAGAGGACATTAGGCTGTACTTGATTGATGTTGTCACCATTACCACAGGGCACATGAGCCACAGACAGTAACATACAAAAATCTAGTTAGCAGGCATTATATAAATAAATAAATACAACAAATAAATTATAGATGTTGCCTGAGTATTAAACATTATGTTGAACACTGATAAGGAGGCAAAAGATAAAAACAAACAGAGAATGCAAATATTTGAAAAGGTATTATCTACATTACAGTATATCGTACCTTCTCTCTATCGGCAT